>JBBBDQ010000945.1:5935000-6127500 GCA_037127315.1 Ascarosepion bandense | reverse complement strand
GGGAAAGGTATTAATCCGTCCCTTCCCTCCAGTTATGGGTTAAATAACTGAGGTCTGTTGTTCATGCGATCTGTGGCAGACGTCTGCACGGATTGTTTGTTATCAGCAGTTCCGAAAAGTGTGGATGGTGCTACACAAGCCTTCACCACTTTAAACAATTCATTGTGTGGTTGTCTAACTGTGTTGGAGGCTCATACGTCGAAATCGACGACAGAGTCCATAATATATATATATATATATATATATATATATGGTCAAGTTTTGAAGGCTGTCACAATGCGTTTAGTAAAATAAAGGAAGGTAAAGAACTTGTTGGGTATTACCTATTTATTATACATTAATATTTCAAGATTAAAATCTCATCTTCAGAATGGTAGGAGAGCTTGTGTTCGAGTTCGTGCCTTTCAACGAATGGTCCTTCCTGGCTGCTGCTGCTATCGTTAATTGTAGTGAGTGCGTGTGTATGTGTTTGTGTGCGTAAGTGTGCTAGAGCATCTATGTGTGTGTGTTTATATATAAAAATGCGGGTATATGCCTAACGCAGTGGGTTCGTGACTTTGACTGCAATAGAATGACGTTGCTAACTACGACACCATTGCAAGCCACTTTTGATTATTCAGCCGCAAGGCTGTGTGAACTTGGCTCCTAGCAAGGCTCAAATTTACTAAGTAGAGATCGTTCAGTTGTATTCGCATTAATGTGTCGAAATTTGCTTCGTAAAAAAATGAGAGAAAAAGAAAAATCATAGAAATGATGACACTGCAGAAGACACAGCAGCGGATAAAATGAAATTAATTATGTATGGTATAAACCAAAGGACTGTGTGTGTGACATTATCAAAACAAAGACTGCCAGACGAAGGAGCTTAAAGTCACAAAAGAATATCAAACGAACAACCGTGTACCAATGCCCAATGGAACAGACGAACCGAGCAAAAACAAATAGAAAAGCAAATATATATATTTTTTTAATAATCATTTCACCCTAAGCAAGGCAGTTTTACTGCCACTGTTGCGCAGGGGGTTACATAGGGGAAAGTGTTGAGAAAGAGGGGTAGGTTACAGGGGATGTCAGGAGGAGGGTAATAGACGGATGCGAATACCAGTGTAATGGTGTGGAGTGGATGGAGAAAAGAGCTTGAGAGAAAGGATGCGAGTTAGTGAGATAGTAGATGTCTGTTGACCTTACATTTCATTCCTGGAGATCGTAACTATCGTGGAAGCAAGTATATGGAAGAGAATTCCACAAGCGGAAAGAGCGAGAAAAAACTGTTAGAGTTGAAATTGCTGTTACATTTTATCGGTTTCACTGTAAATGGGTGGGATCTAGTTGCTAATCTAGTAGTTCGTATAAATTCATACCTAGGGAGCACCTGTGATCTAAGTTCATTGGAGCAGAAGCCGTGAAAGTATTTGTAGAAAAGGCACGGGGAATCTACGTCACGCCGAGCTGACAAGTCGGTATCGATCACATTACAGATTCTCCGTTGGATTTTGTCAAGAACCTCGAGGTGGGCACCCGACCAGATGTGGCAGCAGTATTCAATACACGGGTAGATAGTAGATTTATATATGTGCAGGATGGATTTAGACGGGAAAAACTTCCTGCACAGTGAACCGACCTTCTTTGCGGTTTTAGCTGTGGATATATATATATACATCTAAAATAAAAGACAGACGAAAAGACAGACACCTACCTATGTAATTATAAACAATGTTTAATGTCCAAATAAACTAAGTTGGATGAAAAACTTAAAAACCTTCTGTTCGACCGTGAGGCGAAATATTACCCTTTTTTAGCCTCACACTAAAAATTTAGCCTCCTTCTCTCTTTCTCTAATTATAGAAAAATGAAAGCTATTATATTTATATATCTACCAGGGAAAGCGAGAAGAAAAGACTATGCATTAACTGCACGACGAAATGCATTGTTTTTAGCAAGAGAAAGAGCTCAACATACAACGTAAAAATTGAAGATACCAAAATCAATCAACTAGAACAATCTGTGAAGTGTTTTAAGGACTCAAAGCGTGACACTGAAATCCGAAAGAACGGAAATTGCAGAGGATGCCTTCCAAAATCTAAGTAAAATATCATATATATATTACGGAAATTAACGAAAAAGGTTTTAAACAGACAATTTGAAATTATTTGTTTGAACATTATTTTTGATTGATACTCGGATTTATTTAAAACGGATCTTTTGATCTTTTTTAAAACTTATTTTTTCAGTTTCAATTGTTTTTTATGCGATGTCATTAAAGTATTTGTTTTTCATAGTTTGACATTTTTCACCTTCTTTCTCCTTATATATATATATATATGAAATAATTTGTTTGATTATTATTTGTATCGTATTTAAGTAGATATTCTGTTTATAATCAAACAGTATTATTTATTTATTTCTACCGGCCTGATTATTTACGATAAATTTTTGTTACGAAAATGTGTCACTCGGCAGGATTCGAACCCGTGACCCCTATCCACATAGGGGAAGCTAACAAGTGATCTGGCGCGTCTTAGACCTCTCGACCACGAATGTTATAGGCTTAATTTATAGGATAATTGTGTTATAGGCTTAATTTGATTTCGTTTAGACTGATCATCATTCGTGGTCGAGAGGTCTACGAGGCGCCAGATCACATAGTGGCTTCCTCTATGTGGAGAGGGATTGCAGGTTCGAATCCTGCCGAATGACACACATTTTCGTAATAAAAATTTATCGTAAATAATCAGGCCGGCAGAAATAAATAAATAATACTGTTTGATTATAAACAGAATATCTACTTAAATACGATACAAACAATAATCAAACAAATTATTTCATATATATATATATATATATATATATATATATATAAGGAGAAAGAAGGTGAAAAATGTCAAACTATGAAAAACAAATACTTTAATGACATCGCATAAAAAACAATTGAAACTGAAAAAATAAGTTTTAAAAATGATCAAAAGATCCGTTTTTAAAAAGGGGGTTCACTGTATTGTGTCGCAGCATGTACCCCATTCTATTCGTGAGCACCGCCCTACCTCTGAGTGTTTACAGATGTCCGAATCTGCCATTGGTGAACATTTGTTGACTATTAAGGAATGTGGTGACTTATACTCTGTAGATCGCTTTTCTGTTTTGCACAGAGGTCGTTGTCCATTCCACCTCTGGGCAAACAAAAAGATCTCAAGCTCCAATTGGATCTATTCGGGTCTCTTGGTGAAAGTTTATGATGGGAAATTTTTTTTCTTCTCTCCCCGTTTATCTGAACATTACCTATTTTTCATCCCGGAATTTAAAATTTTTTCCGACATATACCCATGACTAATTCTGTCAGACGAAAGGCTTGCCTCAGGGGTTATTTTAAGCGGATTTTTAGATCATTTTTAAAACATTTTTTTTTTATCTATTTCTATTTTTTTATAAGCGATATTTTTTAAAAATCATTTCACCCCAGGATGAGTGTATGAGAGAATGGGTGCGAGTTAGTGTGTTAGGAGGTGTCTATTGACCTTACATTTAAACTCCTGGAGATTGTAGCTGTCATGGAAGCAAGTATGCGGAAGGGAATTCCACAGGCGGGAAGTGCGAGAAAAGAAGCTGTTGGAGTAGAAATTGCGGTTACATTTTATCGGTTTCACTGTAAAAGGGTGGGACCTAGTTGCTAATCTAGTATCTCGTACAAATTCGTACCTAGGGGGCACCAGAAAACTATTTCTTTTTATAGTCTGATATTTTTCACCACGGTCCTCCTTTTTAAATATGTATTGGCATTTTCTTGTACGAATATATATATATATATATATATATATATATATATATATATATGTATATTGATTGTTTAATTACTTAGTTTGTGGTCATAATAAGATTAGACCAGTGCATATTTGTATTAAAAAGTGTTCAATACAATTATATTGTAGAATCTTTGACTATTTTCCATTTGTAAACGAGTTATTACGCGACCTAGGTTTCTACCATGAGTAGTGTCTTCAGGCGATTTTTCAATAACTGATATTACCGTTTACCGTTTTTTTTTTTTTTTTTTTTTTTAGAAAGCTCACGTAACGGTGTTTCTTTTTTAACGCTCACGTGGCAGGAAATTTTTGAACGCACAATTACAAGGAATTATGACGTTTTCATACATGATTGTATGAACCTAAGAGGTATTTCTCGTATGGTTACACTTAGTCGTAATTTTCATTCTTTCATTCAATAGTTCGTTTTTGTTTGGGAATAGCGTAATCTCTAACTTTTCTTCCTGGCACAGTCTACATATTTTGCCACCATTGTAAGGTTTGGCCATTTTTACTATACTCCACGTTATGTCTGTGTCTTTTGATTTTAATTTCCACACGTGGCTAGCCAATTTTGTGCAGTTTTTTAAGTTTTCTATTTTGAATGTAGACTTGTGATTGAACCACCTGGTCTTAAAGGTATCTTTTGTTGAACGCAAATATATTTTATTTTGGCCATTTAAGTCATGTAACTTTGCCTTGTAAATGACTTCTTTTGTGTCGCAAAAGTCCTTGAAGTGGACATTTATTTTTGTCCCTGCAGTTGCATTTTTTATTAATGGTCTTGTTTTGTACACTGCTATCTAAGTTTTTGGCGTTTTTTTTTTTTATGAAACTATCTAAATTACTAGTGCAACTATAACTTAGCTTGATTGAGTTTCTGTTGAAAATTTTGTTTAGTTCTGATCTTTTTGGAAAGTGTCTATCTATCAGTTTAAAGAATATTTGTTCTATTTTGGTCTTTCAATCGATTCATGAAAATATTTCGTCTCAAACCTCAGAAAATTGAACTAAACCGTTTTCAGAATAAACTGTCTGCTAAAAAATATAATTATGATATTTAAAAAAAAAATAATAATCATTTCACGCTAAGTAAGACGGGACCGGCATTAATGCGCAAGGGTTTACAGAGAAAGACTGGGTACGCGGGGTATTGAAGAAAAGATAAAAGAGGAACGGGATTTAAGAAAATAGAAGAAGCCTTGCCTTTAAATTTTTCAAAATTGTATCTATCAGCGACGCAAGTAAACGGAAATGGGTTCCATAGGCGGGAAATGTGAGAAAAGAAGGTGTTCGTGTAGAAGAGGGGTTACATTTAACTATTCTAACGATTAAAGGGTGGGACTTAGATGTAAATCTACTAGCAAGCTTAAATTAAGGTGATTAAGAAACCAGAGAAAAAGATCAGTTGACATGAAAAGATATGTAGAAAAGTAAGACAGGGAAACCACGTCACGTCGGTGAGAAAGTGATTGAAGTCGAGATACCATGTCAGGATCGACCGCATTGTAGATCCTACTTTGGAATTTGTATGAAATTCCCAGATGAATAGCAAGAGTATCGGACCAGATATGACAACAGTATTCAATGCACAGACGAATGATAGTTTTATAAATGTACTAGCAGTATATCCCGGCGTTACTCTGGTGTAATGAAAGCTTTAAAACTAATCCATGGTCTTGAAGCTCAGACTCTGCCTAAAGAATATATGTGTAAATTTTGGTGAGAATCGGATAAAAATTGTGGATTTGTATAAAGGACATATAGATAGATAAACAGACACACACACGAGCACCTTGCCTCTTATATATATATATATATATATATATATATATATATATATAATCGATTTTCTGCACTATTGTAAAAGAACTGCAGTCTTGACACTTCTGAATATCGTTTTTTATGTCTTTGTCTATGAGTGTATCAAATTTGATTAAAATCGGACCACTTCTTCTCTAACCCGATTTTTTCGATTATCGATTTTCGATATTTATCGGGGGTACCTCGACACAAAACTTAGCTAAGAACACTCGCAGACGCTTATAGCACAACTGTGTAAATTTTCAAGAAAATCGGTTCAGCCGTTTTGGAGTCTATAGGTAACGGACACACACACACACACACACACACACACACACAGAGACAAAGTTCCATTTATAAATAAGTTTAGATAAGTTATTTCCCCAGCAATAGATGCAGCTATTCATTCGATGTAGTGGTACCATTTCAGGTCGGTTAAAAAAGTCAGGCCAAAGAATGTGAAACAGTGTTGTTCTCAAAGACACTAGCATTTCTCATGGTCATGACGGACAGGGAAGTTTCTGTATGGTTGTCAAAAGAGAACACTTATATTTGGCAGACATACAAATATGAATCTCATTCAAGAAGATAAAAGATAGAAACTGACGTTGCATTTAGAAATAGCTAGAAACATGATTAAGGCTTCTACTGGGTATAAAGTGGGGGTTCGGTTTTCTATTGTTATGAAGTAATAAACTGATCCCTCACTCATTACTGCTTAATAATATAATATATTTCTTTCCAGTTTTGCTATGAGTTAAATAACAGGATTGATTGGGTTCTAAAGTCTTGGATGGCAACCAGTCTACCGCGAAAAGCAATGGCAACCTAATGTGGGATAATCTTCTGCCCAGTCAGTCATGTCTCTTTTGAGACAAGATCGCCCAAGCATGTATCACGTATGGAACTTAACTGACTGACTGAATCATGAAATCATAATGAAGGCTTCTACTAGGTATAAAGTGGCGGGTTGGTTTTCTATTTTTATGAAGTAATAAACTGATCCCCCACTTCTTCTTCTTCTTCTATGTGCCCTGTCCCTTCAGGACGTAGGCGATCATGGATCTCCACGTCTCCCTATCCCTTGTGGCTCTTAGTATGTTTGCTCCTGTTGCTCCTGGCAACCCCCGTTCCGTCATCCACCTGATCAGGCCCTGCAAATATGTTATCCGCTGCCTTCCTCTGTCTCTCCTTCCTTCTATCTGACCAGTCAGTATCAGGTTCTCCAGGCTTTCCTTCCTCATTGCATGTCCCAGGAACTTCAGTTGTCTCTTCCTGATGCTCAGCATCAATTTCCTTTTTGTTGCCATTCTTTCTAACACCTCGTCGTTGCTTGTATGCTCAGTCCACGATATCCGTAGCATCCTTCTGTAGAACCACATTTCGGCCGCTTCCAGTTTTGTCCTCATTTTCGATGATATTGTCCAGCATTCACAGCCGTACTGAAGAACTGACATCACGATCCCCCACTAATTACTACTTAATAATATATTTCTTTCCAATTTTGCTATGAATCAAATAACAGGACTGTTTGGGTTCTATATCCGTGGCTGGCATATTTCTGAGTTTCGTAATATTCCGAGTTCTTTTTTTGTCTATCAGCTGTCCATGGTGATGGAGTAGCCAGAGAGCATCGTTCTGGCCGCTTGGGTAACACCTTCATAATCGAGAGATTATCACTTCAGCACACGTAAGGCATGAAACCCAAGTAACAAGACAAAGAAAATTAAAAAAACAAACAAAAAAAAACAATAGGGACAAACATGCAAAACGGTACTATCACACGGACAGACAATGTTCACTTATTTATTCTAATGTTTTTCAAGAAAACACTCTACAAAGCAAAAAATGGCGGAAAATTTGTGGCCAGATATTCTCAAATAGAGAAATCTAAACTTTTTCCATGTTTCAACGTATATTATAGACAGAAAACAGTTTTCATTACATTTCAGAAGTCTTAATATTAGTTTAATCTGCATACTAACTTCAGTCAGTTCATTTTTGTAAATCTCTAATATCTCAAAAACTAACCATTAATTTCCTAATCGTAGCTTAAGTGTGGCACAAGGTTGAAAGCATAGGGCGCTTAGTGAGAATCAAACTCACTTCAGTCATTATTGCTAACCATTACACCGCATTTAGATGCCCAAAGGTGATATTCTAAGTGCACCTTAGATCTGGCACGATGCCGAAAGTGTGGAGGACCACAGTGAGAAACTAACTGACTACTCAGTCGTTAGGGATCTAGCAAGACAAGCTTGTTAACCATCACATCACATACGGATGCCTCACTAATCATTGAAAATGGCAAAAAAATCTAGTTTGATATTTTATGAAGAATGGAAATGGAAATTTGACAAATATAAAAAACTTTTTGAATGTATTTGCCTTGAGAGATAAAAACAGACAGGGTGGTGTGTGTTGCGGATGGCAACGTTGGTCTTACCGCTGCTGAGGTTGCTCTACAGGAAGACCCGTCTGCAGATGTTTTTAGCCACGCCATCTGCATGTCAGAGAATCTAATCCGGCTACGTGATTTCTTCGGTGAATTGGATTTTGGCGGAACTGCAGTCGGTGATCAGCGCAAGCAAGTGCAGAGATGACATCGAGGTCGTCTTTAAAAAGACCTGTAATAGGCAATTAGACGTTGGTTTGTGCTCGACACTCGGTGACGTGTCTTCAGGGAAGCTGTTCCGAAACCACAGAAACAAAGCTTGTTAAACAGCAAGAGGAAAGCCAGGCGCAGAAACTTTCTTCTACTGCGAGCAACTGTCGTTTCAGATGTCGTACTTGCGGAAGATATTTGCTATTAATCAGCCACCCGAGAATCTATCCCACATAAAAGGAAGCGGTGCTAATTCATCCGCAAATGACCGACCACGGAAATAATGGAAAGGCGCATTATATTTATTAGAATCAACATCTATACGAGGGAGTGCTGAAAAGTTTGCGGTTTAACACACTTTTCTAAATCAACATTTTAATACTAGATTAACCAGAACGTCCTTACTTATTGTCGCATTAGATGAGACGTGGGTGTATTTGGTTAATCATGATAAAGAGATGAAATGGGTTCCTCGGATTGGATAACCGCCATCCATTCCACCATCGGAATAAGTTTGACGTGAAGGCCATAATCATTGTCTGATGTTATTTCCATTTTAAGCTTGTTTCACACGGCCGCAACATTAACGTTACACTGTATTGCCGGGCAGATAGACCGCATGCACGGCAAACTAAAGGAGTAACCTACTTTGGCCAATCGAGGTCGAGCTTTGTTTCAGCAAGACAATAGAAAGCAAAACACTGCCAGGTTGATTAAGGAGCACTTCAAACAAATGGACGGTGTTGGGATTTTCCCACTATCAAACATCCGTCCGTGCATGCAATTCTGCTGTCTTATATGGTCAGGCGCCCCCGCTGTTCATCACATGATTCTCGACAAGCTCCAAAGGAGGATCAGTAATGTGATAGGCACTGACTTGACAGCTTGACTCCAGCCACTTTCTCACCGACGGGATGTAGCTTCTCTCTGTCTGTTCTATAAATATTTTCATGGCTTCTGCTCCAAAGAACTTAAGTAACTGATGCTCCTGCCACATGATTTTATTCGTGCAACCAGACTGGCAACTGGGTCCCACCCATTTACAGTTAGATCTACCAAATGCAGTCGATAATTCTACTCCATCAGCTTCGTTTTTCGCACTTCCCGCCTGTGAAACTCGCTTCCATATTCTTGCTCTCCTGACGGTTAGAACCTCCAAAAATTTAAATGCAACGTCAATACCCATCTCTTATCTACTTGATTCCAGTCCTTTCTACAACACCCTGTATATATTTTCTTTTCTCTCTACCTTCGCAACTGTCTTCCCATCCTTCTCTTTCCCTTTCTCTGACACCCCCTGTAACTCGTTCGTCTTTCTCTTTACTCTCCTTCTATCTAATTTTTTTCTCTTATGTCGTCGTCGTCGTCGTCCTGCGGCCTTGGCCGAGATAGAACTCACTACACCCCTCCAGTATTCCTTGTGCATTTGGAACCCTGGCGCAGATTTGTAGCGAAATTCATAATCTTGTCAAATAGCTGAATACTTGATGCTTCGCCAGGGCTAACAAGGGTGTTTTTATTGTGACACCAACACTAGATGGGTTGCCTCCAGGTCTCGAAACGAATAAAAAAAAATCTTCCAACGTTCAGTATCGATGCTGCTCCAAGTGACTATGGTCTATTCTGCTTAATGGTACACATGTACAGGAGGCATGTTTACAGTTCTTTTTTTAAATTCAATGACAGCGAACTTTTGTCTGGGGCAGATACGGATGCTCGCTGATCGATATCTGAAGGTCGTCGAGTATGATGGCCTTTATTTTGAAGAATAAATCTTGGTGTTGCTCCATAAAATGTTGCTGTTTCTTTCCGCTTCCAAAGAGGATCAAGACAATCCGGCCAACTTAATACTTCAATGACTCAGTTAAGTGTCATACACACTTGTGTGTAATATACACTTGGGCGATCATGTCTCTTTCGAGACATGACTGATCGGGCAGAAATATTTTCCCACAGTAGTTAGCCATTACTTTCTGCAATAGATTGGTTGCCTACCAAGGCTGTAAACTTAATCTGTCCTGTTATTCTACCCATAGCTGGAGGAGAAAGACGGATTAATTCCTTTCCCAAAAGTATTTTGCACCTAAGTTATAATGACTAAACATCATAAATTTAGAAAAAATTAAAAAATCTGGTTGAATTCGTCGAATAGCGTGTGTTTTTTTTCTTAGTCGAACTGAGAACATCCCAAGTGCTGATAGATTTCTGTTAAGGGGAATGTAGGCTATTCGTCTGTTTGTAAGTTTTCTGTTATCACCACCCGGATGTAACTTGTTTTTTAATAGTTAGAATTTTCAATTTAATGAGACATGTGGTAATTTTTGTCTGAATTGACGAAGCGTAATTGAATATTTATTTACGATATTTCAACTTTATTCAGTTTTTTTTAAATTGTGTTAATTTATGGCATTTTCTTCCAGGTAAAATGAGAGGTAATTAAGAAAAGTCAATAATTAATTAATGTCAATATTGTTTATCACTAAAAATGAAAAAAAACAATCTTAAAATATGTAGAAAATTATATAGAATGTCTGTTAGAGAAAGAAAGTATATATATATATATATATATATATATATATATATATATTAAAATCTTGTACCTATAATAAATTGTTTATATATATATATATATATATATATATATATATATATATATACTAGCAGTATAGCCCGGGGTTGCTCGGGTGTAATGAAAGCTTTAAGACTAATCCATGGTCCTGGAGCTCACGCTCTTTGGACTTTGGCACGAAAGACTAAAAAGCAATAGTTGTTTCCAGTTAAAGCGAAACCGTAGACTGAAAGAAAAATGAATGGATGTAGGTCAAACTTTGATTTCCTGTTATCGATATCAAATTAGTTTTTTTCGTCGTAAACTGAATTTTAATGGCTAAGTCCTCTGAGTAAATGGTATCATGGCTGAGACTAAGAACTACAATTATACCTACTTAGAGTCAACCCGAAGCAAAAACTAAAATAAATGGGCTGAAAAAATACAGACATACAGGTAGATAAACAGACACACACACACACAAACATCTTGCCTTTTATATATTATTAATTTTCTGCACTATTGTAAGAACTGCAGCCTTGAAACTTCTGAATATCGTTTCTTATGTCTTTGTCTATGAGTGTATCAAATTTGATTAAAATTGGACCACTTCTTCTATAACACGATTTTTTTAGATTATCGATTTTCGATATTTATCGACGGTACCTTGACACAAAACCTAGCTAAGAACACTAGCAGACGCTTATAGTACAACTGTGTAAATTTTCAAGAAAATCGGTTCAGCCGTTTTGGAGTCTATAGGTAACGGATACACACACACACAGACAAAGTTCCATTTATAAATAAATAATATATATATATATATATATATATATATATATATATATATATATATATATATATATATATATAAACAAATTATAGGCACAAAATTTTATAATGGCAGGAAATAAAGTCAATTTCATACTTACAGGCATTTATAGATGATAGAATAACAATAGATGGTATAAAAAATAAGAAATACAAAGACGACCAACAGGTTTCAATCCCTATTCACTATTAGTGTCAACTGGAAATTTTTTAATTCAATTTTTCAACATTTAAAATTTTAAAACATGAAAATGAAGCATGTCGTACTGGAGAGAAAAAAACAATCATTCACTTTTACAGAAGTCATTCATGATACTCCCGCCCCGTAGACAAATTTATGTGTTATTTTGACGTGTGTTCACAGTTTACATGTGTTCCACTTTTAGAAACTATGGATATCTGATGTGATATGTTCTACAGTTGTTTCTTTACTCGTCCGGACATTTCTGAGAATGTCTTCGTTGAATTAATGAAGTTTGCCACGACATCAGTTGAGTTCAGCTTTGACGTCTATATGTATGTAGATAGACTACACTATTGCCCGGTTCACACTCCACCCATGTCTATTGAACAGGTGAAGAGGCTCATCCCTTGTTAAGGATGTGGTCTCCGGCATTCTCTTTTCCAATCTTTTCACTCTTTTCTTTTTTTCTTTTTTTTTTTTCAATTGGAGTAGATAGACTAAACTATCGCCCGGTTCACACTCCACTCACGTCTATTGAATAGGTGAAGAGGCTCATCCTTTGTTCCGTGTTAAGGATGTGGTTTCTGGCTTTCTCCTTTCCAATCTTTTCACTCTTTTCTTTTCTTTTTTTTTCAATTGGAGTAGATAGACTAAACTATCGCCCGGTTCACACTCCACTCACGTCTATTGAATAGGTGAAGAGGCTCTTCCTTTGTTCCGTGTTTAGGATGTGGTCTCCGGCTTTCTCTTTTCCAATCTTTTCACTCTTTTCTTTTTTTTTCAATTGGAGTAGATAGACTAAACTATCACCCGGTTCACACTCCACCCACGTCTATTGAACAGGTGAAGAGGCTCATCCCTTGTTCCCTGTTTAGGATGTGGTTTCCGGCTTTCTCTTTTCCAATCTTTTCACTCCTACGTAGCCCCCTGCGCTTCAGTGGCGTTACCGCCTTGCTCGGAGAGATATGATTAAAAAAAAAAAAGACGATGTCTCTATGGGATCTCGTCTGAGTCCTGCCTTAGCCAATATATTTGTGGGGTTTTGTGAGTCTTCCGTCTTCACACGTGAAAATAAGCCGTCGATGTATTATCGATAGGTGGACGATACTGTTTGTTTGTTTGATGATGAGGGACAGGCCGACTCATTTCTTGTTACTCTGAATCAGTTGCATCCGTCCGTAAAATTTACAATTGAAAAGGAGTCCGAATGTTATTTATCATTTCTCGATGTTTTCGTTCATCGGACTCCAACTAAATTTGAAATTTCCGTGTTTCGTAAATCTACGTTTTCGGGATTGTACACTTTGTGGGGCTCATTTTGTCCTAGAAAACGAAAAATAAATTAAATTAAGACCCTTTACTTCTTCTTCTTCTTCTTCTTCTTCTTCTTCTTCTTCTTCTTCTATGTGCCCTGTCCCTTCAGGACGTAGGCGATCATGGCTCTCCACGTCTCCCTATCCCTTGTGGCTCTTACTATGTTTGCTCCTGTTGCTCCTGGCAACCCCCGTTCCGTCATCAACCTGATCAGTCCCTGCAAATATGTTATCCGCTGCCTTCCTCTGTCTCTCCTCCCTTCTATCTGTCCAGTCAGTATCAGGTTCTCCAGGCTCTCCTTCCTCATTGCATGTCCCAGGAACTTCAGTTGTCTCTTCCTGATGCTCAGCATCAGTTTCCTTTTTGTTGCCATTCTTTCTAACACCTCGTCGTTGCTTGTATGCTCAGTCCACGATATCCGTAGCATCCTTCTGTAGAACCACATTTCGGCCGCTTCCAGTTTTGTCCTTATTTTCGATGATATTGTCCAGCATTCACAGCCGTATTGAAGAACTGACATCACGTAGCAGTCTAGAACTCTTTTCTTCGTTTCTATTGAGATTTTCCTGTGTGTTAGTATTTTGCTCATCTTCTGGAACGCGTCCTTTGCCATGCCAATTCGCCTTCGGATCTCCGTGTCGCACTTTCCATCTCCTGTTAGAACACTTCCTAGGTACTTAAATTCTTGTACTTGTTTGATTCTGTTATTCTCCACCTGTATTTGGCATTTTGGATTGTATCTTTTGCTGATGACCATGCACTCAGTTTTCTTAAAGTTTATTTGTAGTCCCTTCTTGTCACTCTCCACTGCTACTTTCTGTATGAGGTCTTGTAGTTTCCTTTCCGTGTCCGCAATCAGCACTGTATCGTCCGCATAACAACATAAGACCCTTTACACACAGGGCATTAAATATTTGCACGAAAAGTTATTTGGAAGTGAAGTTAGATTATATCTGCAGCACCTTATCTGAAAATGGTTATCCTAGAGATGTTGTTAATGTGTTATGCAGGATAAAATTAATAATTTTTCAAAGGATAAGCCGTATACTGTGGAAAAATTGCCGGTGTACTTAAGGTTACCTTATATTGGTTCACGTAGTGAGCAGCTAGCTAAGCAAATTTCTAGCGCAGCTACGTCTTGTTATTTTTCTACTCAGGTTAGGGTCTATCTTGGCACTCGTTCTGCTTTCCCGTCTTACTTACTTCCCCCACATCAAATTTCTTCTGTTATTTACAGATTTATCTGTAGTCGTGGTAATGACTACATAGGAAGGACATCACAGATTTTGGATTGTAGATTAAAACCGCATGTGCCACTAAGAATTCTCAAAACGTATCTTCGTGCGAGTCAAATTGTGAACACTCCCAGGTCAGCCATTGCTGAACACCTGATAAGCAGTAGAAATTGTGTAAATGGCTTCAGTGTGGACCAATTCACGGTGTTGTCTGGTTCACACTCTACATTCCATTTACAGTAATTGGAGTTGATATATATTAAGACCAGGACCCCGTTTCTCTGCAAACATAGAGATTTTACCATTGGACTCTATATTATTACTATTTAGTATCTGCCCGTACCCTCCCCATAATTTTTCCCCAGTACGTCATGACTCATTTTCATCTTTTAATATTTTGAATGTTGAAAAATTGAATTTAAAAAAATCCCAGTTGACCCTAATGACGAATCAGGATTGAAACCGGTCGGTCGTTTTCGTATTTCTTTTTTTTATACCATCTATTGTTATTTTATATATATATATATATATATATATATATATATATATATATATATATATATATATATAAAGCCAACCTTCCCTGAAGATCCGGTTAGGTGAAACCTTGGTAGGTTCGTTTGCTCTTTAGGTTACTTTCTTTCTTTGTTTGCTCTTCTTGTGTATTGAGCGCTTTTTGTTTTAGGTTACTCGTCTCTGTTTTTTTTTTCTTTGCGCTACGTACTTTGACTGATGTTCAAGTGTTTAGCTCTTTCTTTTTTTATTATCATTTTTTCCTTCCGCGTATATACTCGGGGGTGGGGTGGGGGTTCGAAACGAGTATAGCGATAAGTTTACATTTATATATATATATATATTCGCTCTCACACCCTGATCCAGCACTCTGGAAGAATGGTAGACTTCGAGAAAACAGTAGCTACTCTCTAGCATTTAAGCATCTTTCATTCAGTAATAAATTAGAACACTCTCAGTTACTGGCGGGTGTTATATGGTATATCACACTCTAAAAGTCTGCATTCTTCTACCGAGTGCTCTTAGCTCAGAGGTAGAATCGCCGATTTATGTAAGTAAGGTCGGGTTTTAATCCTGGCTGGAAGCAATCGGATGTCTAACCGTACTGATGAGCTGTGATGACTATATATATATATTCTTTTTCTTTCTCTCTTAGTGTCGAGTTGTTTCACAGGGTCATACCATCAAAGTTAAACTGTATTTTCATCAACTACGACAAATTAAAGAAGTATCATGTTTTGGTCCATTGAGGTCGGGCTTCGTTTCGGCAAGACAATGTGCGACCACAAACTGCTAGATTGAATAAAGAGCAGTTTAAACAGATGGATGGTGTTGAAATTCTGCCAATTCCAACATTCAGTATCGTTGCTGCTCCGAGTAACTATGGTCACAGCTTCTTGTTGTTCCACTGATAAACTGTATTTTGGGTAAACAGGGTTATTTTTTTATTGCAAAGTGCTCGATATCAGGGTGAAGATAGAGTGTTGCTAAGCATAAAGCGTCTGTCACTTTAAGCAAGTTCATGCTGACTTCGAAGTTTCAGGAGGATACCGTTATAATCTTTTTACTCTTCAGGGCTAGTGGCAATCATTTCAGTCACTTACGTTGCTAAATGGATTGCAACATTGTTGTAACTGGTTTTGGAACAGTATAGCAAATATTGTATAAAATATTTCTTTTCGTTTGCTGAAAACATGTGACAATCTAAAGTGTTAAATAAATTTATGTGTTCCCATGACATCACCAACCTCTTCACTTGTGTCTCTATTTTGGAAACTATAGATATCTGTAGATATTTTTCATTTCGTAGTCAGATATCCCCACCTGACATTCCCGAAAATTTTGGGGGAGTTAATGAAATTTGTTGTCACATCAGTTGAATTTAGTTTCATTGGTGTTATGTATAGACAAATAGATGGTGTCTCGATGAGTTCAGCATTGGGACCGACCATGGTGAATATTTTTGTGGGTTTATATGAAAACCAATTGTCGTCTTGTACTTTGAAACTGTTCTGGTATCATCGGTACGTTGATGATACTTTTGGCCTCTTTGACAGTGTTGTAATGAAAGAATCTGTCTCTCCCCCAGCAATGGACTGTCACCCATTATAAATACACCACACAGTAGATGACGAGCGAGCTGAAGACGACCATGGACGGAGGGAAGTACTCCCCGCTTCATTTTTGTACGATAGTGACTATTGTGTGGACTTTTAATATTTGTAACTCTAGTACAATAAATCTTAATGTTGGTTTAATCGTGTGTTTCTTCGTCTTTACCAATCGGACTAACCACTCATTTGTTTGTATCGTATTTCACGACAAAACTGACAATTAATGTGAGGACAATACATTTTTCTCATAACTAAATAATACGCATCCTGCATTAAGATATACACTGGAAACTGAAAATAATTCTGTGTTACCGTTTTTAGATGAATTGGTGACTAAAACTCCATTGCTTTACCCTGTATACTGTAAACCAACGTTTACTGGTTTATATATTCGCTGGGATGCCTTGTATTCTACTAAAAGTAAGCTTACATTGAAACTAACACATACGAGGGTCATTCAATAAATAAGGTGAATTTTTCTAAGGTGAATTTTTCTAATACAGATAGAAGCTTACTTTTTTAAAATGTAGTCTCCCAGCAGTGTCACACACTTTTCCCATCTGTGCACAAGCTTCCGTATTCCCTCAGCGTAAAAATCTTTGGATTGATGTCTCAGCCAATCTCTCACAGCACTTTTGACTTAATCGTCACTTTCAAACTTTTTTAAGCAATTTAACCCACTTGTAGACAATTTTTTGAATCGGGAGAAGCAACTACATGTACGAGGGTCATTCATTAAATAAGGTGAATTTTTCTAATAAAGATAGGAGTTTACTTTTTTTTTTTCAACCTAGTCTCCCAGCAGTGTCACACACTTTTCCCATCTTTGGAATGATGTCCCAGCCAATCGCTCACAGCACTTTTGACTTCATCGACACTTTCAAACTTTTTTAAACAATTTAACCCACTTGTAGACAATGTTTTGGCTGAAACATGTGACACCATACACAGTTGATATTCTCCTATGAATTTCAACTGGTTTGCACCCTTCAGCAACCAAAAACTTGATAACTGACCTATGTTCAAACCTGGAGCATGCTTCTTGGTCGGCCATCTTTGTTAATCTCCAAAACTCTCAAAGTTTTTTTCAATCTGCAAAAATTTAAATCCAATTTGAAAAAGAAGTAAAGAAAAAAAAATTTTTTTAAAGTAAGCTTTTATCTGTATTAGAAGTTTTTATACTGAAAAAATCATTTTATTTATTGAATGACCCTCTTAGAACCCCAACGATTTGCCATAAATCAGAGTTAGATGAGAAAATTAAAAAAACTAGTAAAACCTTGTCTAATAATGGGTATTCCATGAATGTGATTAGGTCATTGATGAGTAGGAAAATCTCTTAGTTTTCTGAAATTAAACCTGCTATTGGTGAATAAATACCCTATTTATGTTGATGTGCCGTGGCTATGTACAGTAAGTGAGAAATTCGCCAAGCAAATTTCCTCAACAGGAGAGAATTGTTATTTCTCTGTCAAAGTGCCTGTTGTATTTCCTACTAAATCTACTTTGCATTCTGCTCGTAAAGATGTTCAGGCTCCCCACCATATTAATAATGTTGTTTATCAATTTAAATGTAATTGTGGTACTGGCTACATAGAAGGATTTAACTGTTATATACTAGAATGCAGAAACATGTACCTAGAGCGCTCAAATTGGGCGACAACCTTAGGAATATGTAGGGTGTTTCGGCTATGCCTGGTATATGGCCACTTCTAAATATAGCTGACAATACCCACAATTTTGAATATCACCAGGTTGTTGAAAAAATAAGTGGAATTTTGTGAACTGAACACTATAACATATTTGTGAAAAGAAAAATGTCCATCTATGTTCGTCGAAAAAATGCATGTAGTTAATTGTTCAAAGAGAAATGTAAGTATTTAAATGTCCCACAAAAATTTAGAGTTCATAGTTGATAGTAGCAGAATGTGTGTATGTAAAAAGATTAAAAAGGTTCCTAATAAAAGTCTATGTTCTTTTCCTTTATAAGGCCGGAGAAAAAGTGAAGAGGAAATTCAGGCAATAAAAGAGATTGTACTTATCGAAGTCAGTTGAAGTATCTTGTTGTTGTTGTTTTCTTTGACGGTGTGAAGATGAAAAAAGGAAAACAGGAAATAGAGGTAGAACGAATATGCGACGCGCCCTTACGTCCGGCTAGGAAATTAAATTTTTTTAGTTACATTGCAACAAGATCCTTCAGCTTCGCTCCCATGATTTGATCGGTCAAATAATGTGGTTTAAATAGTGAATTTTAGTCATGTGACTGGCTCCAACAGCATACCCATTTTCTAGGTGTGAAAAAAAAATATGGACCGTAGATCATTTTTCTATTTCCTTTCCAATCAGAATCTAGAAACTTAACTTTCACACTGACTTGTGAAATTTGCCTTCGTCTGAGTTTTTCCAAAAAGTTTTTAGTCGTTTTGATCCATTTTTTCGGGTGTGCAATTTTACTTTTTTCATTGAGTTAATTTGTTAGGTGATATAGGATTTGTATCCTATATATACATACGGGTTTTCTATTGCTGACCACTCTATAAGTAATTGAATTTGTACCGTAAATCTTTACACGGATTTACCATTTTAAGTCTTGCTCGTACAGACCATCATTTAATGACGTTAGGCACGTTCAACGTTCGGTCTAGACAGCCCTTCCTCTGTAAAAAGAAGGAGTGTTTGTTTGGATCGAACGTTATTTCCATCTAAATTGTCTTTATTAATTTTCTTTTGTCAATTTCATGTAAATTTACAACATATACAGGAGATGGAAAGTGCGACACGGAGATCCGAAGGCGAATTGGCATGGCAAAGGACGCGTTCCAGAAGATGAGCAAAATACTAACACACAGGAAAATCTCAATAGAAACGAAGAAAAGAATTCTAGACTGCTACGTGATGTCAGTTCTTCAATACGGCTGTGAATGCTGGACAATATCATCGAAAATGAGGACAAAACTGGAAGCGGCCGAAATGTGGTTCTACAGAAGGATGCTACGGATATCGTGGACTGAGCATACAAGCAACGACGAGGTGTTAGAAAGAATGGCAACAAAAAGGAAATTGATGCTGAGCATCAGGAAGAGACAACTGAAGTTCCTGGGACATGCAATGAGGAAGGAGATCCTGGAGAACCTGATACTGACTGGACAGATAGAAGGGAGGAGAGACAGGGGAAGGCAGCGGATAACATATTTGCAGGGTCTGATCAGGTGGATGACGGAACGGGGGTTGCCAGGAGCAACAGGAACAAACATACTAAGAGCCACAAGGGATAGGGAGACGTGGAGATACATGATCGCCTACGTCCTGAAGGGACAGGGCACATAGAAGAAGAAGAATCCCTCATTTTTCTCTGCAGAGTGTGAAACCGGTCGCCTGTTTTGGCTTCTATATTTTACTTCTTTTTTGTTTTTTTTTTATTGTTGTTTGTTCTTTAATTGTGGATAATAAAATCGGTTTTATTCTTTTTAATGCAATAACACACACACACACACACTCATACACACACACACTCATACACACACACACTCATACACACACACTCATACACACACAGAGACACACACACAAGTTTATATTAATAGTGATTGAGAGATATAGAGATATACACAGAGATAGAAGGACAGCGGCATAAAGAGATAGAAAGATAGAATGAAGCACAGAAATAGAGGAAGATAGAGAGATAGAGAGATAGAGGGGGGTAAACTGAGATAAACGGAGAGAGGAAAATAGAGAAAATGAGAAAGATAGAGACAAAAGAAAAAAAAGAGTGCATGTGAAAGAAAGAGTAAGAGAAATAGGAAAAAAATAATAAATAAAAAAATAATAGATATAAATTAATAAGTGACAGAAAGAGAGAGAGAGAGAGAGAGAGAGAGAGAGAGAGAGAGAGAGAGAGAGAGAGAAAGATAGAGTGGAACATATATATATATATATATGATACGGAAAATACCGAAGATTAACGAAATCGTATTACCAACCAACATATTTAATTTATTTGATTGAACATTATTTTTAATTGAATGACACACATTTTCGTAACAACATTTTTGTAAATAATCAGCTCGTTTGAAATAAATATATAAATATACTGTTTCATTAAAATGCTCAAATACGAGTATCGATTAAAATAATGATCAGAGAAATAAATTATATATGTATTTGGTGGCCTAATGATTGCGCTTAGTATGAAACAGTCTGTCGCCATTCTCAACAGTATTATCATCCTTCTCTTACCCATTTCCTGACACCCCCTATAACCTGTCACTCTTTCTCATAACTTTACTCCTATGCAACCCCCTGCAAAACAGTGGCAGTAAAATGCCTTACTTGGGGCGATATAATTATATAAAAAATCTATCTATCTATCTATCTATTTCAGCCTGCGCATATCTATCTATCTATCTATCTATCTATCTATCTATCTCAGTCTGTTCATATCTATCTATCTATCTATCTATCTATCTATCTATCTATCTATCTATCTCATCTATCTCAGTCTGTTCATATCATATCTATCTATCTATCTATCTATCTATCTATCTATCAGTCTTTAAATGTAAAGTCAATAGTTATCTCCTATCTCACCAACCAGCATCTTCTCTCTCATGCTTCTTTCTCCGTCCACTCCATTCTAATCAGTACTCTCATCTTCTCTTACCAACTTCCTGACACCCCCTATAACCTGTCACTCTTTCTCATAACTTTCCTCCTATGTAACCCCCTGCACAACAGTGGCTGTAAAATGCCTTGCTTGGGGCGATATGATTATAAAAAAAATTCTATACATTTATCTTCCAGAGAATGTAAATAAATCTAAAAGACATGCATGTGTAGCTAATCAGTATTTCATTGGCTGACTGATTCGTTTTCTACGGCTTATCAACAGACAAGAGATTATTATGTAAATATAAAGTCGGAGATCAATTTTATATTACAGTATATATATATATATGAATTGATCCCTCAATTATGGCCACAGTTATCCTTCTCCTATCCACTTCATGACACCCGCTATAACCTGTCCCTCTTTCTCATAACTTTCCTCCTATGTAACCCCCTGCAAAACAGTGGTAGTAAAATGCCTTGCTTGGGGCGATATGATTATATAAAAAACTCGGGTGGCTGCTGATGTAGCTCTATTCCATTCAGTTGTATTCCATTCTTCATCACCACCTGGGATAGCAGACTAGAGTCTTCTACCTTTTTGGTTCATTTAAAGAGGCAATGACGAGCAAACGTTATGGTAGTGATGAAGAAGACAACACTGATGTATGGAATTAGTTACATTAGCAGTTATCTGTATTTTACGAAGTTGGACGCCTGCCCTTATTATTCTTCCATCAAAAATGGTTGAAACGGGGTTTAGAAGTAGGGATACGAACCTGTGACGTATAGATTTATCTTGATATATGATGTGTTTGATTGTAATCTTAAAATGATTTCCAGGTTTTATTCTCATCTTGGTTGATATAGGTGTTATAATAGACACAACGTTTCGACCATGTACCCTCTGGTCATCAGCAGGTGTCCATAGATTGTCTGATGTCAATCAGAGCCGATATCCACTGCACCACAATAGTTATAGTTTAAAATTCAGGTGGACTCTGTGGGTGTTAAACAAAACAAATGTGGCCTAGCAGTCGTTTACAACGGGGATTAGCTGTCTCCTCTAGTAGACATACATTCTTGGATACGAATGACCAGCCATACAATGTTGGTTGTGAGATAGATAATGGCACGGAATAAGAAATCAGGTAGCTGAGTGCCAATTCCAGTCGGGATCGTTAGATTACCTTGGAAAAGTTATGAATTCTCCTATGGGATCCTCAATTAACCCGTTAATTAGGAGATCATTATTATCCTCCAAGAATAAATGTTCCAGAACATAAAGTGTGGGGGAAATGAATGGCTTTGTATAGGAAAAAATTTTCAGTACAAAAGGCATGAAAAAAATCTCCCTGGTATGGGGTGGAAATAAAAGTACAAAAAAGGAAAAAAAAGTGGAAAGAAGTGTGCAAAGATAAAACGGGTAAACAGAAGAATATGAAGAAAAGATGGATGACTTCAAAAAAGAAAGGAATGGTAAAAAAATAATATTCTTCAAGGAAGACTTAAATTAACAAATTCTAAGCTGAAAGTCCCGAAACTTATCAACAACACATTGCGAGTATTCAATTCATATTCTTTGTGAAGGAATCAAAACAACAAACAAATTGATTTGCCAAAAAATAAATGCAGAAAAGATATCCTTAATTTTGAAATGGAAGTGAAATTAAGAAAAAATTCTGACGGAACCCCACCCCAAAAAATGTTTAGATATTTCTCACATTTTTAATGTAAAAGAAAGATGCGATATAAAAAAAAGAGAGGTATATGTTTAGTAAGTCAGGTAAGTGCTGTAAGATTCTAGTGATGGATGTGCGTTGTGGTGCGGTGGATATCGGCTCGGAAAAAGAATAAATTATAAAATATAAATACATTTTCTCGCTTTAAATAACCTGCAAAAGACTGATAAGCCGTAAAAAAACTATCAATCAAATCACTCTATTGTCTGTTCACATTTAAATTCTAATAGATAAAACGCGTTCGCAATAAGATAGTCTGAAAGGGATAAGAGCCAATTTGAAGGCAAGAAAGACAGAGGAAAAAACCTAGTCAGCGAGCTGAAGAAAATGTTTGGCGAAAGAAGGCTCAAGGGAGAAAATAAAATGATAAAAGCTGTAAAAAAGAGGAAATTGTGGAGAGTCATAATCACCTATATCTTGATGAGACACGTCACGACGAGGAAGAAGCTCTATTTTACTATGAATCGTCAAGCTGTTCAAGTTAAATTAACCGTGACTCTTTTGACATTGATGACGTCCCAAACAAATTAAAAAGAGGATGATATTCGCCATTTGCTTATTTAATCAAGGATAGGAAAATTTTTTTATTATTATTAATCAGTGACACGCTAATTATTCGTGACAGCTAAGAATAATCGTTGCGGACAATAGGATTACGTCATCTGAAAAGCAGGCTACTAAACATATGGGATGTGCGTTGTTGTGCAGTGGATATCGACTCGGAACAAGAGATTGGGGATGTGAGTTCGAATTCCAATTAAATTCCTCGCACTTACTTACACACAAATACCCTTGGGAAGGGTATTATTTTGTCTCTTCATTCCAATTATGTGTTAAATAATAGGACAGATTGGGTTCTATAGCCTTAGCCGGCATCCAGTCTGTCGCAGAAAGCAATGGCAACCTACTGTAGGATAATCTTCTGCCCTTTCGAGACATGATCGCCCAAAGCGTGTATCACTTATAGCACTTAAATGACTGACTGAATAGTTGGAATCATGATTAAGACTTCTACTGGTCATAAAGTGGGGGTTCGGTTTTCTATTGTTATGAAGTATTAAACTGATCCCCCACTAATTATACTTAATATAATCATGTAATATAATCTATCTCTTCTCCCTATATCTATGAATCAAATAACAGGACGGATTGGGTTCTATAGCCTTCTATACCGCAGAAAGCAATGGCAACCTATTGTAGGATAATCTTCTACCCAGCCAGTCATGTCATTTTCGAGACATGATCGCCCAAGCGTGTATAACGTGTGGCACTTACCTGACTTACTAAACATATACCTCTCTTTTCTTTATATCGCATCTTTCTTTTACATTAAAAATGTGAGAAATATCTAAACATTTTTTGGGGTGGGGTTCCGCCAGAATTTTTTCTTAATTTCACTTCCATTTCAAAATTAAGGATATCTTTTCTGCATTTATTTTTTGGCAAATCAATTTGTTTGTTGTTTTGATTCCTTCACAAAGAATATGAATTGAATAATCGCAATGTGTTGTTGATAAGATTCGGGACTTTCAGCTTAGAATTTGTTAATTTAAGTCTTCATTGAAGAATATTATTTTTTTACCATTCCTTTCTTTTTTGAAGTCATCCATCTTTTCTTCATATTCTTCTGTTTACCCGTTTTATCTTTGCACACTTCTTTCCACTTTTTTTTCCTTTTTTGTACTTTTATTTCCACCCCATACCAGGGAGATTTTTTTCATGCCTTTTGTACTGAAAATTTTTTCCTATACAAAGCCATTCATTTCCCCCACACTTTATGTTCTGGAACATTTTTCCAGACCTACTCTTCTACCAGAGTTCCCACCCCATGCTTTAGTTTCCTAAACAGATCCTCTCCTTTCTCCAGTCCCCCACCCCGTAATCTATCACCCATCCCTTTATTTTCCTCAAATAACTCTTTTTTTTTTAAATTTTAAAATTTTTATTTTTTGGAGAGGAGAGTTTTAATCTTGTTTTTTTCGTAATCCCGGACCTTTACCAGATTTTCTCTTAATTTCGGCGTTTTCTTTCTCATTTACGTGTTGCTGATTCACTCTCTCTTTCGACATTCATTCTTTGATTGACTCTCTTTGACGGAAGTCTGCTCATTTCAGAGATCCGTTCCCCATTCGTTCTGCTGACTCGTCCTTCTGCACCCACCCCGGATCTTCTCGTTCATTCTTGGCTAATGACGTCATTCCAAGGAATGTCCTCTCAGTGCCCCATCCTTTCGATAAGAAATTGTTCGATACGCCGAGGAATGTTTCGGATTGTTCTGCATTCCATTCTCCGGGACTAAATCAAGGACATTCTTCTGGTAGCAGATACAAATTCCTGAGCTATTTAACGCAACCAATGGTAGAAAAAAAAAGTTGTGGTGGTGGGAGAGTTAGGGAACCTTTTTTCATTTTAAGCTGGTAAATACGTTTGACTCAAATATTTGCCGGAATATGACGGTTAGATTTCAGACTGAAGAATATTAAACTCTTGATTTTTAGGAAAATTAATATCAGGCTACAATGTCTATTAATTTGATTAATGCAAATGGAATCCAATGATTAAATGAGACATAAACAAAATCAATTATATCTTCCATGAAAAAAAAAAAGAAAAAAAAAAGGAACTATGAAAGAAAAATGAAAATATTTTAGCCTAAATTTAAAGATCAATTAATTCTTAATAATTAACGTGTATTGTATCGATATAAAATAGAATTATTACATTATTAGTTAAAGAATTCAACAATAAAAACCTCATTTTCTCAGTTTATTTTGCTCTTCTGGAATATTTCCTCCTGGTCTATATTCATTTTATTCTATTCAGCATAAAAAAACAAGGAGTAGATAAGTATGTCTATCACCCGGTTTAGACTCCTCCCCGCTCTTTTGGGCAGGAATTATTTATTGTTTAATATTGTTTTTCCAGTTCCTTCTAAATTTTCCTCACTCTTTTTCACTGGCAGTAGATTATTGCGTTTTAGTCGTCTGATCACCTTGCTTGGGGTGAAATGATTAAAAAAATACTGTATTATGGGGAAACACACCTATTCCTCCGATACTAAACTCTCCCTTCTATATTAATAAGAGTGAACAGGAAGTTAACGGAATAAGTTCTTAGGATTTTTTGAGAAGTGTTTTAGGAGATCCTGGGAAGTTCATAGAAGTTCTTTAGACTTCTATTGGAGTTCAGTAGAACTACTAGGCAGTTGATATTAGTCGGCAGTTAGCCGAATACTAAGGAGTCAGCTTTCAGTGGAAGATTACCAAGTTCCTAACATTTTGGGTGCGTTAAGTCGATTAGCAACCGACATAAGCACGATTATAACTTTCAGTGCAAAAAACTACTCCACAACATACGGTTAGCTCTTCATCCCAAAAAGTCCTTTTTTTAGCGATGACGTCCAGAAAAGAGAAGTAAATTAAACGATATAATAACGACCTAGATTTCTTTAACTCATGTCACTCCAAGTAAGGCAATAAAGTAACTATGGTCCCAGTATTAACTTGCGTATTCGTGTTATTATCGCCTTGCTTGGAAGGAATTGATTAAAACAAAGGTCCTAGGACCTAAAGTTGAACTCATATATACAATCGAACAGAAAAGATGTTGGAAAAATATCGGTTACTTGTTCAGCTTCAGAATGTACCTAACTCTTTTTTCAATGTTTTGGCTTTACAAGATTTAGATGAAAACAAAACTGACACGTCTAGGCTGCAGCACCCCAATTCACACTTCCAAGCCTTGGGAGATTAAAAAAAAAAACAAAAAAACAAACTGTAACTTTGTGGAACAAACTCCCATTGGTATGCTTATCTAAACAATGTAATCTTAATCTTTTTACAGCGTCTGTCACTCGCTACTTATCCTCCTTATCCTCATAGGGCTTACGGCCATATCACGTAGAATAAACCGATTCTCGCTCGATCACTGATGTTAAGCAACGTCAGTACTTAGCTGGGTGACCGCTTGGGAATACCAGGTGCTGTAAGCGTTTAGTGACGGTTGTGCGTTGTGGTGCAGTGGATATCGGCTCGGAAATAGAAATCGGTGAGCCGAGTTCGAATTCCAGTTGAATATCCTGTATTCACTTAAGCACTGGTACCCTTGGAAAGATTTTAATCCGTACCTTCCCTCCAGTTATGGGTTAAATAACAGGGTAGAACTTGGGGACCCTGGCCTTAAAAACAAAATCCCAATGAATCTTGATACTCGAAAAAGAAAAAGTACTACTAGACACAAAACTTATATAAAAACAACAATAAATTGTTGAAAAAAAAAAGGTATTACCAGCAATAAAAAAAAATTAGTTGCCAATAAATGACCCGCCGAGGTGTTGATATGCCATAAAACAAAACAAACAACCAAATTATCCTCATAGTCTTCATTTCCATTATATTCCTCTTACATTCATTTCAAATATCTCATTCAGTAAATTTCTACCATATAGTTACCTTCACTTTTTCGGTATAAATTTTCGATACCTAAGTTTAAAATGTTCGTTGTGGTGCAGTGGATTTCGGCTCGGAACGAGAAATCGGAGAACCGAGTTCGAATTCCAGTTGAATTCATTGCATTCACTTGCACGCAAATACGCTTGGGAAAGGTATTAATCCGTCTCTTCCTTCCAGTTTTGGGTTTAATAACAGGACAGATTGGGTTCTATAACCTTGGCTGGCAACCAGTCTACCGCAGAAAGCAACGGCAACCTACTGCGGGATAATCTTCTGCCCAGTCAGTCATGTCTCTTTCGAGACATGATCGCCCAAGCGTGTTTCCGTATGGCACTTAACTGACTGAAGTTTAAAATAATTGCAACATTACTTTCTATTATTTTTCCAATAAGAATTTTATTTTATACACAGAATTACATAAATGTTGATGGCATCTTTAATTTATTTCTGGTATATTTTACATTTAACTAAATTTCAATTTTCTTATATAATTCTTTTCTTTCGAAATATTATTTACTTGTCGGTACCTCCAATAATTCGAGTGAAAACGAGCATAGCGTAATGAAAAAGGCCACAAACTTAACAAACAAAAAGTTTTATCGTCAAAATGTTCATGTTATTATTAAGATAAAAGATCAAAGTATGTTTTAATTATTTTTTGAAATTTTTTAATCTTTTCTAACACGTTCGAAATTTTGGTTAAAATCTTGTTTTGTTTACGTCATCGCCTACTCTAACTATTAACATTGATTTTTTTTGCGCGTATTTTCCATAGAAAATACATCAGTTTGGAAATTCTTGTAAAAATTAAATAATTGTCCGATTTTAATGAAATTTTCCTGACTTATTCACAGATGAATGAAATTATTTTTGAATTTTTTTTAGAAAATATTATTAAAATTTTTTTTTTCAAATGTGTTAACCCCCACCCATTTACTTAATTTCATGAATTTTCGCACATAACCTTTGAGTTCTTTGAGAATTTTTTTCCTTTTTCTTTCTTCCTCCCCTCATTTTCTTCTTCCTTTTCTTTTTTTTTTTTCGTTACGCTTTTCCTTTTCCTTTTTTTCGCTATGCTTACTGCCGTTGTCTTTACCCTCCAGCACACACAAACTCAAAAAAATCGTTGTATTTTCTATAATAATTAAGATCGCCGATAAATCGAATTCTATTCATCGAAATGGGCATACGATCTCGGTAACTGTATTTACATACTACTGTCCACATCTTTCTTGCCATTTATAGGACGTTTCGGCCATTGTTCGCTCTGGCCTTCTTCAGTTGCTAGGAATTTTAAACCGAACCCTTTATTACAATCACTGGGGTATATGAACTTCATTCGTTGCGCAAAGACTCGATTGGAAGTCATGTGTTATGATATACAGTGGATATAGACGTTGGTTAGTTCCTGACTAAGTTGTGAGTTCAATACCAGGCTACAGCATTGGTGAACAAGTAACTTGCAAGGTTAGAGGGAGATAACTCATGACTTCCAATCGAGCTTTACGCAAGGAATGGAGTTCACAAATGGCAACAAAGATGAGGACAATAGTCCGAATCGTGTAAATGCTGTAAATATACTCCAGTGATTGTAATAAAGGATTCAGTTCGAAATTCCCAGCACTTGAAGAAGGCCAGAGCATACAACAGCCGAAACGTCGTACAAATGGCTACAAAGATGAAGTCAATAGTCCGAATAATGTAAATACTATAAATACTACCGAATCTTAGAAATATAGACAAATAGAATCTCGGTAAGTTTGATTTATTTCATATGCAATATATATATATATATATATATATATATATATATATATATATATATGCGTATTTAGGCAGCAAATGTTAAGCATATCATGTTAAATAAATTGCAAACATTGTGTCTGCTTATTTTTGATAAAATCTGTTCACGGATAATCTTTTGTGTATTATAATTGAAAGATGTAAGAAATGAGCTGTAACTTTGACAGTTGATATGATTCATTTCTTGATGTTCCCAAGAACTTTCAATCTCTTTCCCAGATCATCTTCAGTGGTGTGAATTGTGGTCAAGAAAATTAACCGCAAAACTGTGTTGCTAGAACGTGAAAATTATCTAAAATGGTATTTTGTTATGATGTAATGTCATGGTCCTACAGGTATTACAGCATAAAAAACTATTATTTAAAAAATAATTTTAGAATATTACTACAGTATTCAAAGCTGATTCTATTAATTGACAGCTTAAGTTTTCTAATGAATACTTCATTGTATTATTAGGATTTCTAAAACGTGAACAAGGAATATGGCATACTGCTTTAGAATTAGCATTTCTGAAATATGAATAAAGGAATTAAATACAGGTTTGGAATTAGGATTTTCCAAATATGAATAAGAATTATAGAATACAGGTTTGGGTCTTGGGTACCCAAAATGTGAATCAGTGATATGGAATATCAGTTTCGAATTAGGATTTCTAGAATAATAAAAACGAAATAGGAAATTCTGGTTTTGAGTTAGGATTTCTTAAATATGAATAATATAAAATTCTCGTTTTAAATTAAGACCTCCAACACGTGAATAATTGATATGATATGGAATGAAGAGTTTGAATAAAGATTTGGATAAATTAAATCAAAATCCTGTAACAAAGAGTGAAACAATTGTAAGTCCACTTTTAGTCTATCTTGTATATATATATTTTTGGAACTAAGAATAATTTGTGCCCAAGTAAATTAAAATAAAAAAAAGTATTAAAATATAGAGAGATTACTTCTAAAACCACCGCTCATTTATCGTCATTCAAAGATTAAACATTTCAGGCTAGCGAAAGAATTGGCATCAAAATTTAATTTGCCTGATGCGTTATTAACGATTAATCCTAACCTGTTTCAAATTACAAAGTTCATTATTAGTCAAAACTGTGAAGCTAGTTTTAAAAAAACTTATATTTCTCGACTATTTTTCAGAATTTGAATCCGAACCACTCAAACGAGCGGCAGAAAAATGGCGGATAATTTGGGGCAAAATTTTAGCTTTCCAAAATTAAATCCATGACTGTGATAATGAATTCGTTCTCTCTCTTTTCCAATAGAAGATTTTATTTGGTCTGATAAATATGAAACATGCAAGAGTTGTGCTTCATGGCGTCGGATTCGGTCTGAAACTCGCTTGTAAAATAAATCAATCAATCTTTTTTGGAAAGCCTAATTCTTAGATGAAAGAACGCACACAAAATGAATCATTAGAAGATTATTTGGAAGCAACGCAGAGACTGTATCAGGTTACGGGCATATTTTTTTTTAAATTTGTGCTACTTTGAGAAAATGCGACGATGGTGAATTAAAAGGCGTTAATGCGTTGATTGTATCGTTAATAACAAACGCAGTCGTTACAGCAAAAGATGTCCAAGAGTGAAGACGACGTGAACAAGCAAATAAACCAGTTCGTAGAATGGGAAAGAAAATGAGGAAGTGGCCCTTTTTTTTTCTCGCAAAGGTTCAGAGAAAAATACCGGACTTTAGAATCGTTACAAAATAATTGTATTTGTCTAAGAGGGCGAGGTTGTATTGACTGTAAAATCAAAAGAAAAAAAAAGACAATATATAAAATTAAGTATAATTTAATAATTTCTTTTATATTTATTATAACAATATTACCATAAATAATTGATTGGTTCAGTTTCTACAGCTTATCAACACTTCTACAGGAGGATACTGAGGATACCTTGGGCGGAACACGTGAGCAACTGCAAGGTTTTGGAGAAGATGTCAACGAAAAGGAAATATACTTACCACTAGAAAGAAACAGCTGAAGTTTCTGGGATACGTAATGAGAAAAGAGGGCCTGGTTAATCTAATACTCAAAAGGTCGGATAGAGCGATAGAGACACAGGGGAAAGCAACAATCGCTGAATGGTGTTTCGTAGAGGTATTAAGAAGAGAAATGTTGAGAACAACAGAGGATTAAGGAAAATAGAAGTCCATGATCGCCTACGTCCTGAAGAAACACAGCACTTAATGAAGTAGCAGAATCAATATTTACAGATTTTATTTAAAGCTAGAAAACATTTTAGATAAAAATATTTTTGACCCAAGTGTTACTTTTTAACCCTTAGCTGACGGGGAAGTAAAAATGAATCTATACATAATCAGAATTTGATTAACAAAGACCAACTTATAATGTGGATCTAAAATAGGGGACCAGTTATATATCACAGTCAGTATATAAAATGGTCCCTTAGTTTGGGGCCACGGCAGTTTCTATACATTTATATACTATAGAGAGTAAATAATATATAAAAATATGCCTTTGTTGCTAATCAGTATTAAATTGACTGACTGATTCGTTTTGTACGGTTTATTAACCCTTTGTAAATTATTTAAAGCCAGAATATATTTTTAGGTTGTAAGAAATTTTTTTCATATAATTATGGTTTAGTGAATAGGGGCTTTACTAAAAGAAGTGAGGAATTCATACTTTCCCCATGGTATTTGCGCATAAGTGGATATAACTTGCCTAACTGGAATTGGAACCCAGCTCTCCGACGAACAATTCCGAGACAATATCCATTACACCACCCGCACATCCAAGCTGAATATGTTTATATATATATTTTTTAAATTACCATTCAGCAACAGTTTTTCTTTGCACAACAATTGCCAGAAATAAAAGAAAATATTGCTTTTTAAGATTTTAATGAGGAGGGTCCTGTTCATACAATAAATTCAGTATGAAATCGATCGCCGACACTTTACGGAGTTATCTGTACCTAGTTTTTATTTACAAATGTTAAGTTTGACATTGTGCTTAGGTCATTGATAAGTGCACACGACCATTGTCCTTTTTTAAAACTGTGGTTATGTCATTGATGATTGCATAGTATTGTTGTCCTTTTGTGAAATTGTGCTTACGTCATGGTAACTGCATACTACCATTTTAAAATTGTGCTTATGTCAGTGATAACTGCGTACTACTGATCATATCCTTTTTCCTAATTCGTATTCGGTTGCAGTTATTAACTTAAGCGCAAATTCAAACTTAAAAACTAAGTGCAGATAAATCTTTAAAAGCCAGGGATCGAACAGGAAGATTACTTTTAAAATTATCAATCATTTTTGATTCTTACGAATGTGAATAGAGGAACGTTTAATAAAGGCTAATGAACAAAACCGTTGCAAAGAAATGCCCTCCGTATTTTTTTAGGAGTGAACCAACTAACTTTACTCGTTCTGGATTTTCTTTAAGACTACCTGGTTTCTCGCGAATTTTATTTCTGTTATTCTTAGCTTTCGTCAATAATATATATATATTATTGCAATGTGGCTTCCCTGCGTCTCTTCTACAAATACTTTCACTGCTCCTGCTTCAATGAACTTAGCTCACTGGTGCCCGAAATATATGAATTTACTTGAACCACAAGTTTAGCAACTAGGTTCCAACCATTTTACTGTGAAACCAATAAATTGTAAACGCAAATTCTACTCTATCAGCTTCTTTTCTCGCACTCACGGCATGTGGAATTCGCTTCCATTTACTTGCTTCCCCGACAGCTACAATCTCCAAGAATTTAAATGTAAAGTCAATAGTCATCTCCTATCTCAGTAACCTGCATTCTCTCTCTCATGCACCTTTCTCCGTCCACTCCACTCTCATCAGTATTCTCATCCGTCTATTACCCACTTCCTGACACCCCCTATAACCTGTCATTCTTTCTTACAGCATCCTTTCTCTCATGCTCCTTTCTCCGTCCACTCCACTCTCATCAGTATTCTCATCCTTCTCTTACCCACTTCCTGACACGCCCTATAACCTGTCATTCTTTCTCATAACTTTCCTCCTATATCGCCAGAATGAAGCAACGCATAGTATCCAAAGACTAATGGCGGATCTGTAAAAGCGTGCTTAACAAGAGTAAGTCCTCAATACCCCCACTAATCAATGAATTTGAGGCTGAATGCTTTGCTCGCAGATTCTCGACCAATTCGAGACTGGATTCATCTGGAGTTTCTACACCCGACTTCCCACCTCGAACCGAGGCTGAACTGAATGACGTCCACATTACACCCTCGCTGGTCTCTAACAAAATCTCAAAACTTGACCCTCACAAAGCGAGCGGAAGGGACGGAATGCCAATCACAGTCTTAACGAAATGTGCCCCTGAACTCTCCTCTGTCCTTTCTAAGCTCTACAACTTCTGCCTATCTGCTCCCTGCATTCTACCGATTGGAAGTCTTCCTCTGTAGTTTCTATATTTAAGAATACTGGAGAACGCTCGGACATCCAGTCCGTAAACGGTGAGGATGATCCAATAAGATTAACTTAAAATATTAAGTGTTATATTTATATAGAGAGCTCAATGGATGTTATTCAGAGCAATATGATATTTATAAAGGAAAACTCATAAATTATAATTCATTTCTATGAGTTTAATTAGCTCATTTCATCAGACCTTACAATATTCCTTCCATTTGGTACAAAAATTTTTGCGGGAACCTGGAAGGAATATTGTAAGGTCTGATGAAATGAGCTAATTAAACTCATAGAAATGAATTATAATTTATAACCAATTGAAATGGCGTGTTGAGTTTTCTTTTATAAATATAACACACACACACACACACACACACACACACACACACACACACACACATATATGTGTGTGTGTGTGTGTGTGTGTGTGTGTCTATGTGTGTGTTACTGAATGTCTTAATCCCATATAGAAGATTCCATATCACATATGGATATGGCGCTATGGATAATTTCTAAACTATGAATACGTTGCTCAAATTTTGGAAGTTAACTGTCGCTATTAATGTACGACTACGGATTTCTGTGTCACAGCTTCAGATTTTTATCAGTATATCCTTAATTTTGACGTCCCCGTTTTGTAATTCACAACTCTCGTTGACTCTTTTGCTGACAACCGCACATTCCGTCTTCGTAAAATTAATAGTTCCTTTCTTCTTGTTTCCCTCGACGACATTAAGTAATAGTTCCTTTGTTTTCTTTTCTGGGCCTGCCATCATTAACGCATCTTAAGATACCAGGGAGATAAGGTTAAATATTTTATTCGCTGATAATAAATCCTGGTTGAACTTCTAGTTCTTTCAGGATTATCTCACTTTATAGATCAGACAAGTCTGGAAAGAAAAAAAAACAAGCCTGTCATATTCATCTTTCTATATTCACTGAAATTGTTTCCTCTCCGCATTCAATTTGTTTTTTCTTTGTTTTTCTTTGTTTTTTCTTTTGTTTTATGTCTTTTTTTCAGTCAAGTTTAAGAATTACTATTTTTTCTATTTTTTTTTTAATCATTTCACCCCGAGCAAGGCGGAAACGCCACTGATGTACAGGGGGCTACATAAATGTAAAAAGATTAATTAGAAAAGAGTGAGGAGTACAAACTAGTTAGAAAGGAACAATAGAAAGCTGAGAAAGCAGGTGCGATGACAGATACATAGATGGAGAGAAAGGGAAGGTTATACAGGGGTGGGGAGAGAGCTAGAGGCCAGTGGTTAGTAGATGAGTATTGACTTTGCATTTAAATTTCTGGGGGTTGTAGCCGTCAGGAAAGCAAGAATACGGGATCGAGTTCCACAGGCGGGAAGTGCGAGAGAAGAAGCTGCAGGAGTAGAATTGTCGTCTGCATTTGGCTAACCTGACTGTGAATGGGTGGGACCCAGTTGCCAGTCTGGTTGCACGAGTAAACACCTGTTGAAGAGGCATCAGTGACTTAAGCTCGTCCGAGCAGAAGCCATGAAAGTATTTATAGAACAGACAAAGGGAGGCCACATTTCGACGATGGGGAAGTGGCTGCAGTCGAGTCGCCAGATCAGTACCTATCACATTACAGACTCTCCTTTGGAGCTTGTCAAGAACACTGAGGAGAACAGCAGGGGCACCTGACCATAAATGGCAGCAGTACTCCATGCACGGACGGATGGTTGACTTGTATATATGCAGGATGGATTCAGGTGGAAAAAACATCCTGGATCGACATAGTGACCCAACCTTCTTAGCAGTAGATTTTGCTATGGATTCAATATAGTGGTTCCATTTGAGGTCTGAGGACAGGGTAAGTTCGAGGAGGCGTAGTGTATTACTCTCCGGGAGAATCACTTGGTCCATGCTTATTGGAGGCAGGAGTGGTTGCCTGTAATGGTTGACAGACAACAGCTTGGTCTTAGATGAATTGAAGTTGACAAGCCACTTCTTGCCCCAGTTCACCACAGAGTGTAGATCCCGCTCAAGGTCAGCAGCGAGATTATGTCTGTCCGCCACGACAGGTTTCTTACTGGAGCGGGAATATATTGTCATCTGCGTAGATGCCTACTTGGGACTTGATTTCATCTGGGAGGTCGTTGATAAAAATAAGGAAGAGCGTCGGATAGAGCCCTGTGGGACAGCAGCATTCGTGCTGTAGGACGAAAAGGCACGCCCATTCAGAACGACCTTCATTTTGCGGTTATTTAAGAAAGATTGGATTAGGTCAAGCAAGCGACCGGTAATACCATAACCGCGTAGCTTGCATAGGAGGCCAGAGTGCCAAACCCTGTCGAAAGCCTTGGAGATGTCCAGAGCAACCGCGCGAGCCTCGAGACTCATCAAGGGCCTGTAGCATGTACTCCGTTACGGTTGTTAGCAGGTCGGCCGTGGACCTGGTAAAGCGGAATCCATATTGCCTGATGAACTATTTCAGCATTAATTATAGCCTCGAATACTTTCCCGAATATTGGTAGAAGATTGATAGGGCGATAGTTAGATGGGTCCGAGGGTTCACCACAATTCTTAAATACAGGAACGACTGAAGAGAATTTCCAGCATGCAGGGAAGCAGGAAGCAGAAAGGCAGTAGTTAAATAGTTTAGAGAGGACAGGGGAAAGTTCAGGAGCACATCTCTTAAGGACTATCACAGGGATTCCATCGCCTCCACACGCTTTATGGGGGTCGAGTTTTGAAATTACTCTGGATACTACTGTCGGGGTAATATATACGTCGTGCAGTTTGGCCTCAGTTCTAATAGGGAAGTCGGGTGGGTGTACTCCGGACGAGTCGAATGTGGAGTTGGATGAGAATCTGTGGGCAAAGCACTCAGCTTTGTCCGCAGATGACGCGAGAACCTCAAATCCGTGGATTAAAGAGGTATTGAGGATTTCCTATTGTTGAGCACTCGTTTACAAATCCTCCAATAGTCCTTGGAGCCGAACTTGCGGTTAGCTATGTGCTGTCGCATTCTCTCAGCAAGCAACTGTTTGGCGTCATTTAGGGTTCTCTTGCACTCATTGCGAGCAGATATGAACAGGCGCCTATTGTGATCAGTTGGCTGTCTCCGGAATAGACGGAAGTAATGGTTCCTGTGGGCAATGACGGCTGAGCAGGCCGGAAAGAACCACGGAGAGGAATGAGGTTTTAAGCAATACTTCCTGGTGGGTATGAAGGCATCAATGCCAGCTTTCACCCATGACGAGACCTCAGAGGCACAGTCATTAACTGATAGGTCGAACATTTTTCCCCAAGGGACGTCGCAGAGGAAATCGCGAAAGGCATCCCAGTCAGCTTTTTGGTAGAGGTAGGAGGTCCTATAAGTAGGGGGCTCCTGGGGGGAGTGAGATTGGAAAGAAATACTGAGAGAGACTACAGCGTGGTCGGAGTTGCCGAGAGGGCAAAGCTGCGAGACTTGACAGGCGTCAGGCGCAGAGGTGAAACATATATCTAGCAGTGAGGAATGACCCGAGGGAGTGCTTGGGAAGCGAGTGGGGAAGTCCACCACTTGCGTAAGGGATTGGGAAATAGCAAAGTTCATGGCGTGAATGCCCGCCGGATCAGCAACGGCGTTTTCAAGCCACTCAGAGTGATGGGCATTGAGGTCTCCAAATACAAATATGTGGGCGAATGGGTGATAGGAAATAGCCTTATCTATGTCGTCAGCAATGCTATCTAGTAGGGAGCAGTCAGGAGAGGAGGGAGAACGGTAAAGAAAGAATAGGTAACTAACCGAACTGAGGAGAGACAGGCGGAGACATATGTATTGGTGGTCAGTAGATTCGAGTAAAGTCACCCTAGCTATGGGGAGGTGTTCGCTGATATAAACACCCAGCCCATGCATGTGGACAGTGGAATCCTACCTTAAAAGGGGAAGATAACCAGGGATGAAGAGGTCAGAGGAGGGAATAGCTGAGTTGAGGTTAGTTTCGCAGAGCGGAAGGATGTCAGGGGACTTTTCATGCAGGAACGCTTCTACACTAGGAAAGTTAGTACGAATGCCTCGGATATTAGTGAAAGAGAGGTTAATGGGTTTAGGTGGTTTGGATTTAACTGGTTTAGGGTCATTTCTGATTTGTTTAGTCATGATTCTGTTTGTAGAAAGTGACCTAGGGTAGAGGATACAGGCGGTCATTATCTACGATCTGTGCTGGGAGGGAAACTGGCTAGGGCTGCAACAAGGTGTGGCCTCGGGATTGCCCACCGAAAGCGCTTGCAGGGACACCTATCCATGCGCAACATGGCACTACAAGAACCCCGATATTATACAACTGTTGATCAGAGCAGCCGCTCTTGACGCTACACAAGAGTAAGGGCTCCTAACTACCAGTCGGAAGCAGCAACCAGGAAACTACCAACCCGGTACCCTCACAGTGATGAGCCGTTGCCACCAACCGGCCAGATCGCAGGAAACTCACGGAAGCACCAATACCAAGGTCTGAAGAGAGAGAAGAGAAAACCGGAAACCACATCCTAAACAGGAAACAAGGGGCGAGCTTCTACTCCAGTTCAATAGATGTGGGAGGAGTATTGACCGGGCGATAGTGTGACCTATCTACTCCTATTTAAAAAAAAAAACACACGCACAAAACACAAACTTCCAAAAGTGGAGAGTCAACTAAGTTTTAACTTCCAATCTTTCATAACATTTCAAGTAGGTCTTTGTGTCTTACTTTCTCAAATACTATTCTGTGATTAATGAAACATAGATAGAAATGCTTCGTTTTACTGCTTTAGTCTTACACTTTCTGATAGCATTCTGATCACGAAGATGACATTTTTGTTCCAGTGTTTTTAATAAATTTTCATTTTTCTTATTTCTGCCATTAAGGATACCAAACATTACATAGCTGTTGAGCACTATTTTCTTTGTTTCTAATGACGTTTTACTGTCTCTTAATACATTGATTATTTTCTGGATAGCATCTTTCTCTATTTCTACGAGTCTTCAGTTATCTTTGTCAGACTTCTCATCATCTCTTACTACACTAGATAATTAAAAATGATTAAAATAATTAAATTCATTATTCGGTTTAATTTTGAATCCTCAATATGTGCGACCTTATGCAAATTAATTAGAATTATGCAAATTAATTAGAATAAAATATGTAATAATACCTTCCTAGTTTCCTTCACTCTTTTCTGGTTAATGTATACGTCTTGGCGTTGCTTTTCTCTTCCGATAGCATTTTACCTTATATTGGATCTAGTTTGTTTTTTCGTTTTGATGACACGACTGACAATTGAAAGGCTGAAACCAGCAATATCTTCGATCTCACTGTAAGGCTTGCTAGTGTGTTCTTGCGGCGTTAAAGGTTTGGTACGCTTTCTTAAATAAATTCTATCGCAGGCAGTCGAGACAGGAGTGTCTGGGCATGATAAAAATTTGATGCAATCACGGATGACGCAATATTTTTCAGGGTCAGACAAATTTCATCATGCACCCAGAAAATATACAAATATTACTGCACATCACTGCAAATGACTACATCTAAGGGATCCTTGCACCCTTTCCCTTCAGTGGGTCTAAAACTGACCGTATGTTGGAAGAAAAGAAATTAAAACAGCTATTTCAAATAATTTGCACAAGGATCTTGACTACATAAAGAGTCTGTGGAAATGGTTGGCAGAATTGTAATTGGCGGGCATTTTAAAAGAAAGAAATATTTATAAAAGTTATAAAGGATTGGAAGCTGTGAAGAGCCATCACCACTCACATCATGAAGGGACGTAGAACATAGAAGAAGTATTATTAGCAGAAAAAAAGGAATCTTGCGGATAAAAATAGACATCGAGAAATAGATATTAGCAGATTTTGTTTAATATATAGACAGATGAGTTTTGCAATTTACATATGTTAGCAAGGAATTTATTCCACATATTGGTTTGCCGTTTTTGGTATAATTTCGAAAGCCCCCGAATATCAACGGATAAAAGTTACGAGATGCCAGGTTTTACTGATTAACTTATTTTTATTTTATTTTACTTTATTTATTTATTTATTTATTTATTCATTAATTTTTTATTTCTATTAATTTATTTTTTGCTTAGGATGTTTCAGCACCAAGCAAAGTAATAATACCACTGGAAGAAATAGAAATCGATTACACCCTGTCACTCCAGTGGGTCTAAAACTGACCACAGGTTGAAAGAAAAGGAAACTAAACCAGTTGATTCAGTTTTTAAACTTATGTTTTTGTTTTATTTTCTTGTTTTATTTTCGTAATTTTATTTTATTTTTTGCTATCTAAATCTAAACTTATTTATAAATGGAACTTTGTCTGTGTGTGTGTGTGTGTCCCCGTTACCTATAAACTCCGAAACAGCTGAACCGATTTTTTTGAAAATTTACACAGTTGTACTATAAGCATCTGCGAGTGTTTTTAGCTACGTTTTGTGTCGAGGTTCCCCCGAAAAATATCGAAAATCAATAATCGAAAAAATCGGGTTATAGAAGAAGTGGTCTGATTTTAATCAAATTTGATACACTCATAGACAAAGACATAAGAAACGATATTCAGAAGTTTCAAGGTTGCAGTTCTTACAATAGGGCAGAAAATCGATAATATCCTCGATATCGGAAATCGATACACTCGATATTCTATCGAATTTGATTCGATAGAATATCGAGTGTATATTCAGCCATCAATATGGCTCATTTTCTCCAATTTTACTCCCGATGGGTACGATAAGTTTTCATAGACTTACTAAGGTTAATTTATCTTTGGAGGACTTATTTGACTCCGACATTGAAAATCGATACCCTGATATGCTACCAAGTCTGATCAAAATCAGTTTTTCAGTCCTTTTATTTTAGTTTTTGCTTCGGGTTTGGCTCTAAGTAGGTATAATTGTAGTTCTTAGTCTCTGCAATGATACCATTTACTCAGAGGACTTATTTGAGCTCCAGGACCATGGATTAGTTTTAAAGCTTTAATTATACCCGAGCAACGCCGCGCTGTACTGCTAGTGTATTATTAAAATTAAAAATAATAAAAAATAAAAACAATCGAGACTTTCCTTAACAGCGTTTTTGTTGCGCCATGAAAGAACACGTCTGTTTACTCCGACATCAGCGCTTCAACCCAAAAAAACGTGAAAAATTAAAAAAAAATTTTTGTACATGTTTACTTATCTTTAGTCGTGGTATACAATAAATAATTTTAATTTATTCAAATATCTAAGCGTAACATTTATCTGTTGTTTTTACGAATGTGGTTGTAATTTTCGAAATTAGTGGAAAAAAAAAATTCTTAAAACCTTAAAATATTGTCTGGTTTTAAATAACCGGCAAAGGGTTGATAAACTGTAGAAAACAAATAAGTCAGTCAATTAAATACTGGTTAGCAACAAAGACACGCCTTTTTTATTTTACACTCTCTAATATATAAATATATAGAAACTACTGTGGCCCCAAACTAAGGGACCATTTTATATATTGACTGTAATATAAAACTGGTTCCCCATTATATGTCCACATTATAATTGCGTCTTTGTTTATCAAATTTTGAATATGTACGGATTCATTTCTACTTCCCCAACAGCTAAGGGTTAAAGAATAAGACTTGGATAACTAAATCTTTGTTATCTAATAAATATTTCAACTAAAATGTTTTCTGGCTTTAAATAACCTGTGATGTATTGATTCTGCTTCTTCGTTATGTGCCGTGTTTCGTCAGGACGTAGGCGATCATGGACTTCTATTTTCCTTAATCCTCTGTTGTTCTCAACATTTCTCTTCTTAATACCTCTACGAAACGCCGTTCAGCGGTTGTTGCTTTCTCCTGTGTCTCTTTCTCTGTATCCGTCCTTTTGAGTATTAGATTAGCCAGGCCCTCGTTCCTCATTAAGTATCTCAGAAACTTCAGCTGTTTCTCTCTGGTGCTAAGTATGATTCCATTTCGTTTGCATTCTCTTCGAAAGCTTACCGTTGCTCACGTGTTCCGCCCATGGTATCCTCAGTATCCTCCTGTAGAAGTGTTGATAAGCTGTAGAAACTGAACCAATCAATTATTTATGGTAATATTGTTATAATAAATATAAAAGAAATTATTAAATTATACTTAATTTTATATATTGTCTTTTTTTTTCTTTTGATTTTACAGTCAATACAACCTCGCCCTCTTAGACAAATACAATTATTTGGTAACGATTCTAAAATCCGGTATTTTTGTCTGAACCTTTGCGAAAAAAAAAAAGGCCACTTCCTCATTTTCTTTCCCATTCTACGAACTGGTTTATTTGCTTGTTCACGTCGTCTTCACTCTTGGACATCTTTTGCTGTAACGACTGCGTTTGTTATTAACGATACAATCAACGCATTAACGCCTTTTAATTCACCATCGTCGCATTTTCTCAAAGTAGCACAAATTTAAAAAAAATATGCCGGTAACCTGATACAGTCTCTGCGTTGCTTCCAAATAATCTTCTAATGATTCATTTTGTGTGCGTTCTTTCATCTAAGAATTAGGCTTTCCAAAAAAGATTGATTGATTTATTTTACAAGCGAGTTTCAGACCGAATCCGACGCCATGAAGCACAACTCTTGTATGTTTCATATTTATCAGACCAAATAAAATTTTCTATTGGAAAAGAGAGAGAACGAATTCATTATCACAGTCATGGATTTAATTTTGGAAAGCTACAATTTTGCCCAAAATTATCCGCCATTTTTCTGCCGCTCGATTGAGTGGTTCGGATTCAAATTCTGAAAAATAGTCGAGAAATATAAGTTTTTTTAAAACTAGCTTCACAGTTTTGACTAATAATGAACTTTGTAATTTGAAACAGGTTAGGATTAATCGTTAATAACGCATCAGGCAAATTAAATTTTGATGCCAATTCTTTCGCTAGCCTGAAATGTTTAAGCTTTGAATGACGATAAATGAGCGGTGGTTTTAGAAGTAATCTCTCTATATTTTAATACTTTTTTTATTTTAATTTACTTGCTTAATTGGGCACAAATTATTCTTAGTTCCAGAAATATATATATACAGGGTAGACTAAAAGTGAGCTTATAATTGTTTCACTCTTTGTTACAGGATTTAGATTTAATTTATCCAAATCTTAATTCGAAACTAGACTTTCATATACCTTATTCATATTTTGGATCTCTTAATTCAAATATAGTATTCCATATTCCTTATTCATATTTCGGAGATCCTAATTCGAATCTAGTATTCCATATTCCTTATTCATGTTTCGGAGATCATAATTCGAATCTAGTATTTTAACTTTTAAAAATCCTAATTCGAAACCTGTATTTCATATTCTGTGTTCAGATGTTGAAAATCCTAATTTCAAACCAGTATTTCATATTCTTTATTCATTTGGCAGGATTCGAACCTGAGACCCCAATCTATTTAGGGGAAGCTACCATTTGATCTGGTAACGTCTTAGACCTCTCGACCACGAATAGCCTCCAGTCCAATCCATGGATGGCAGGTTCGAATCCTGCCGAATGGCACACATTTTCGTAATTAACATTTATCGTAAATAATCAGGCCTGTAGATATAAATATATAATACTGTTTCATTAAAAACAGAATATCTACTTAAATACGAGTATCGATAAAAAATAATGTTCAAATAATTCATTTCAAATTGTCGGTTGCTTATAACCAAGTTTCGTTAAAATTCGTTGATTTCCGTAACATGTATATCTATATATATATATATTTTCACCTTCCCAGTTAGGCGACACCTTGGTAGGTTTGTTGGCTCTTTAGGTTATATATATATATATATATATATATATATATATATATATATATATATTAGTCATCCACATACAAGCCCGTTTCGCTGTATCACAGCTCATCAGTATGGCTGGACATATCCACTTGCTTCTGGCCGGGATCGAAACTCGACCAAATTGGTGTCAGTCAGAGTCTCTCTACCCTCCCTAAGCCATATATATATATATATATATATATATATATATATATATATATATATATATATGTAAACTTGTCGTTATATTCGTTTCAAAAAAACCTCTGAGTACATACGCGGAAGGAAAAAAATTGGTAATAAAAAAAGAACGAGCTAAGCACTTGAACATCAGTCAAAGTACGTAGCTCAAAGAAAAAATCCCTAGACGAGTAACCTGAAACAAAAAGTGCTCAATACGCAAATAGAGTAATAAAATAAAAGTTTTCTAATAAAATGTTATTAACCTCCCCTCTTTGGTGTTTGGTGTCTTCTGTTTCGATCACGTGGGTTTCCGAATTTCTTATATCTGTTCGACTTCGTTTAGCCTGTTTAGCCAGCTTTCCCTGAAGATCCAATTTGTTGAAACCTTGTAGGTTTGTTGTCTCCTTAGGTTAATTTTTTACTATATATATATACTGAACAGTTATAGGTCAAATGTAAATTAAATTAGACCAGTAAATGCTAAATACATCTTTGAAGGAAGATGAAGATTCAACATGTAAAGCGTTTAGATGTTTAAGTAAGGAAGATTAGCTGGTTATACTACCATGGTTCGAGCTTTTCGGTTTGGTCAAAAAATCGCCAGACGAAAACCAAAAACGTCGAAACCATGGTAGCGCAACCGGTCTTCCTTACCTGTATATCTTTCCTACATAACTATATATATATATAGTCATCTATAATTTTAATATATATATATATATATATAATTATATATATATATATAACATATATATATATATATATATATATATATATATATATATATATATATATATATATATATATATATATATATATATATATATATATATATATATATATATATATATATATTATATATATATATATATATATATATATATATATATATATATATATATTATATATATATATATATATATATATATATATATATATATATATATATATATATATATATAATATTATATATATATATGTATATATATATATATATATATATATATATAATTATATATATATATATATATATATATACTGAATAGTTATAGGTCAAATTTAAATTAAATTAGACCAGTGAACAGTTGTATTAGAAAATACTCAATCGATATTCAAAGGAAGATTCATCATACACAGCGTTTAGATATTTAGGTAGGGAAAACTTCGTTCTCTCTCTCTCTCTCTCTCTCTATATATATATATATATATATATATATATATGTATGTATATATACAAATAAGGACAAAATGAAAACTTATCATAGCCGACGCATTTTTCATCTGAGAGACTTGAACAAGGCATATATAAGAATTTCATTTTGTGTCAAATATTTATATCTGTCAGTTAAGTGCAATACGTGATACATGTTTGGGCGATCATGTCTCGAAAGAAACATGACTGACTGGGTAGAAGATTATCCTACCGTAGGTTGCCGTTACTTATCTGCAGTAGAAAAGAGCCGAATTAATAGTTTTCCCAAGGGTATTTGCGCGTAAGTGAATGCAACGAATTCAACATGAACTCAGTTCTCCGATTTCTCGTTCAGAGTCAATATCCACTGCACCACAAACATTTGTCAGAGCAGAAATGTTCTTGATTTTTAAATTTATTTTAGTATAAGGGTGCTCGTGAATATTTATCAGCTTAGCAGAAAAGTCTGGTAAGTTCGTTGAGGTCAGGTGCTACAGTTCTATGACTAATAAACGTAAGTGAGGAAGGGGATTAAAAAATATTTGCATATATATGTAAATTAGTATTTAAGTTATTTTGGGTTGCGATCGATTTACTCATTGTTAAGTGTTGAATAACATATGATTATTGATTTAACTGTTTTCTTTTCTTTATTCTATTTTATTTTCTGAAGTATGAAATATTAAATCTATAAAAAAAAAGAATTAAATAATTAAATTAACCATTGGCACTTTTTCTTTACACATTTTGTTTTTGTTTGAAAAAACACTTTTTTAAAAAAATATTTCTTTTGTTTCAAAATTACGGGGAAAAATTTTCACATTTTTTTCGTTGACCAAATGAATTTTAAAACGTCGGAATAAAAAATAAATATTAAGGCTCACTTTCTTTTTAGTCGCTTTTGACCCGTGTGATTTGATTTCTGTGACGTAATCTAGCAACCATCAGATGTTTTACTGAGCAAATGTAAACAATCGGCTCCATTGGCCAAAAAGTGCGAAAGGTAAAAATTGCTGAACTTAAATTCAAAAAGTATGTTTCGACCTGGCTTCCCTGTAGATATGTGTCCCAAGAAAGTTTAAATGGCGTAGCATAACAATTGTAGGCGTTCATAGCTGACAATCACACACAGACTCACAGATTGCCTTTTATATATATATAGATTGTCACAAAATAAAGTTCTCATATTTGCCTTGATAAATTGCCGCAAATGCCGGAACGCGTCGGCGAAGATATCTTTTCCTTTGGTCGTTATTCATATTATCTACTGTTACAGATATACTCATAAATCTTGTGTGTGTGTGTGTGTGTGTGTGTGTGTGTGTGTGTGTGTGTGTGTGTGTGTGTGTGTGCAAACTTTCAGAGTTCGGTTTCGGCAGAGAGTAATTTGCAACCTATGGATAGCGTAGTAATTTTTGGTGCATGAAGTCGACTAAAAGAGCCGAGTACAAATCCCTGCTTCATCTACATCTTGCACTAATTTCCCCGCAGAAAACTATGGTTTAATTTCTCCTCATTTCGTCTACATATCAAGCTAACCTGGTTTTTCTAGTCTTGGGTGACAATCAATCTCGGGAAATAATAAAATTTTATTTAGAACAGCGGCGAAGGCAACCACGCTATTATATTTCACAACAAGTTAAGGTAATTTACACATACCAAAGAGAAAAAAAAAAGTTGAGTGAAGCCATGATAGACTACATCCCAAATGGAAATGGCATTAAAAACGTCTCGCGGGCCATTACTACTCTAGAGAAATCGGTGTCCATTGAGTGCTCCGTTAAGTTGACATACGTCCTCATTTGCACGTCTTTCTATTTTTTGAACTGAACAAGTTGATCTCTGACATAGACGAAGCTTTCATACAAAGACTTTTCGTGAATGTTAGGCGCCAACTTTTTTAAAATGCCGTATTATGCAATAAAGGGCGTATATCTAATGATTTCTCCCCTGTATGCGACTTCTTTGATGAATTTTCAGCCCTGCCCTACTTAGATGCGTCGACATTCATTTCACGTTAGAGAAAAGTCTGTGGCAACATTCACAAAGAGATTAACACACACTAATACATACATACATATATATATATATATACATACATGTAAAGATTTAAGAGTATATCTGTAACAGTAGATAATAAGAACAACGACCAAAAGAAAAGATATCTTCGTCGACGCGTTCCGGCATCTGCGGCAATTTATCAAGGCAAATGTGAGAACTTTATTTTGTGACAATCTATATATATATAAAAGGCAATCTGTGAGTCTGTGTGTGACTGAACTCTATGAACGCCTACATTTTTTAAACTGCGCCATTTAAACTTTCTTGGGACACATATCAACAGGGAAGCCAGGTCGAAACATACTTTTTGAATTTAAGTTCAGCAATTTTTATCTTTCGCACTTTTTGGCCATTGGAGCCGATTGTTTACATTTGCTCCGTAAAACAACTGAGATCTAAAATGGTTGCTAGATTACGTCACAGAAATCAAATCACACGGGTCAAACGCGACTAAAAAAAAAAAAGTGAGCCTTTATATTTAATTTTTATTCCGACGTTTTAAAAATTCATTTGTTCAACAAAAAAATGTGAAAATTTTTCCCCGTAATTTTGGGAACAAAAGAAATATTTAAAAAAAAAATGTTTTTTTCAAACAAAAACAAAATGTGTAAAGAAAAAAGCCAATGTTTAATTTAATTATTTAAGTCTTTTTTAAACTTGATAAAATGGCTTATGATAAAAGTATAATCAGTCAGTTAATTGCCATACGTGATACAGGCTTGGGCAATCATGTCTTGAAAGAGACATTACTGACTAGGCAGTTCACACTCAGCGGACCTCAAGTGGAATGACTATATCGAATCCATTGCTAAATCCGCTGTTAAGAAGGTCGGTTCACTGGGCAGGGCCCGGAAGATTTTCCCGTCTGAGTCCATCCTGCACATATATAAATCTACCATCTGTCCGTGTATTGAATACTACTGCCAAATCTGTGCGGTTACCCTTGATGTTCACCTCGGAGTTCTTGACAGAATCCAACGGAGAATCTGTAATGTGATCGATAGCAACTTGGCAGCTCGGTTGCAGTTGCTATCTCACCGGCGTGACGTGGCTTCCCTGTGCCTCTTCTATAAATACTTTCACGGCTTCAGTACCAATGAACTTAGATCACTGGTGCCTCCTAGGTATGAATTTACACTAGCTACTAGATTAGCAACTAGGTCCCACCCTTTTGCAGTGAAACCGATAAAGTTTACCCACAATTTCTACACTAACAGCTTCTTTTTACTCACTTCTCACCTGTGGAATTCCCTTCCATATACTTGCTTCCCCGAAAGCTACAATTCCCAAGAATTTAAATGTAAGGTCAATAGACATCTCCTATCTCACTAACTCCCATCCATTCTCTCAAGCTCTTTTTCCCTCTACTCCACCCCCATTCACGGTATTCTCATCCGTCTATTATCCTCTTTCTGAAATTTCTGATAACTAACCCCTCTTTTTCATCACTTTCGCCTATGTAGCCCCCTGCGCAACAGTGGCAGTAGAATGCCTTGCTTTGGGTGTGATGATTAAAAAAAAGTAGATTGCCTTTACTTACTGCAGTAGACTGGTTGCCAGCCAAGGCTATAGAACTCAGTCTGTTCTGCTATTTAAGCCATCACTGGAGGGAGAAGAGACGGATTAATACCTTTCCCAAGGGTATATGCGCACTAGTGAATACAAAGAATTCGACTGGAATTCGAATAGGATGTGCATTGTGGGACAATGGATATCGGCTTGAAATGCATACACTTATGCGCAAATATCCTTGGGAAAGGTATTAATCCATATTTTTCCTCCAGCTATGGGTTAAATAACAGGACAGATTTAGTTCTATAGCCTTGATGGCAACCTGTCTACCGGAGAAAGGAATGACAACCTACTGCGGGAAAATCTTCTGCCCATTCATTTTTTTCCGACACATGATCACCCAAGCGTTCTTCAGGACGTAGGCTTCCATATCTCCCTATCCTTAGTGGCTCTTAACAAGCTTTCTCTTAATACCCCTCCCAATCCCCACTCTGCCATTCATTTGGACATGCCCATCATATATTTTACGCGTTGCTTTCCCCTGTCTCTCTTTCCCTTTATTTGCTCTGTGAGTATCAGATTCTCCAAACCCTCTTTCCTCCTTACATGTCCCAGAGGCTTCAGCTGTCTTTTCCTAATGTTAAGTATTAGTCTTCTTTTTGTTTTCAGCCTCTCTAAAACTTCACCAAGCTCTCATATCTGGTTTATGGTATCCTCAGCATCCTTCTCTAGATCCATATTTCGGTTGATTCAAGTCTTCTCTTCATTTTTTTGTGAGATTGACCATGCATTCGCTGTAATATTCAAGGACATACATCACATAACAATCTAGGGTAAATTTTTATTTTTTACCCCTTTTCTGAAACATCCTTATTTCCGTGCAAAAGTAAATGCTGAACTCAAATCTATAATTGTTTATTGACGAAACCTACTTTTTTCCAAATTTACAACCAGAAAAAAATCGAACTTCTTTTCGATGCTTATCTCACCCCGTAACCACGGTTAGAAAACATTATTCACTGCAGACTGCCTTCACGCGTAGTTTGGCGATGTTTCGACTAATTTACTTTCTTTTTGCTATTCATGCGCGGAAATTGAGTTCCGAACCTAACCAAATCGCGAACTAATTGCTCAAAGGAAGTGAACGGGCCGTAATAAGTATCCTACGCCCCAAGTCATTCATAGGTGAATCACATATAAAAACGGTGGTAAGGGGTGAGATACAGTCCGACTTTTTTGTGGTCGATAACAGGAAAAATGGTAGGTTTCTTCAATAAACAAGTATCGATTTGATTTCAGCATATACATTTGCACGTAATTAAGGAAGTTTAGGAAAGATTTGACGGGGTAAAAACCTTCGGGGAACAAAACAAAAATGTACCCAAACTAGTACTTTTTTATTTATTTCCAGCGAAACTGTCCTGTATCCCAATACTTTATTCAGCTTCTGGAATGCATCCTTCGCCATGCCAATTTACCTTCGGATTTCAGTGTCGTATTTTCCACATTCTGTTAAAACACTTTCCAGGTTATTAAATTTCTGTACCTGTTTGATTTTAGTATCGCCCGGCTCTAGTTGGTATTTTGGGCTCCTCTTTTTGCTGATATATTGCATAATTGATATAGAAGTGTTCAACATATCTAAAATTGTGCTATTTTTTACAGGTCTCTGATATCTTTTGTTGACGGTAATTTGTATTTATTTTCTGCGTAATTTTTAATAATCTTGGAATTATTTCGAACTTTTCTCATCTTGGTTGATACAGGATATTTAGCAATAATTAACGAGATAATCCACATCAGCCAATCTATGGACACCTGATGATGACCAGAGTGTACTTTGTCGAAATGTTGTGTATATTGTGACACTTATATCAACCAAGCTGAGAACAAAAATCGAAATAATGCCAAGGTTATTGAAAATTATACAGCTCCGAAATTGCATTTAAAACGTGTCCAATCCTTATGGGACACTCTGTATAGAATATAGTAGGTATTTATAAATTTTGGAGTTTATTTTATTTATTTTTTTTATGTTAGGCTTTGTATAGCATGAAGCAATAAATGCCTTGTTTGGATTTTTTTTTGTGTTATTTTTTAAATCATTTCACCCAAGCAAGGCATTCCACCTCCACTATTGCGCAGTGGGTTACATAGGGGAAGGTGATGAGAGAGTGGTTAGATATAGGAAATGTCAGAAGGAGGGTGATAGACGGGTAAGGATGTACATGGGAAGAGTGTTTGAGAGAATGGATGCAAGTTAGTGTGTTAGGAGGTGTCGATAGTTAGATATTTTTGCATATGGTTTTCAGCATTTAAATTCTGATGATATCATTTATCATTTTTGTCAATCAAATTTGCTCATCATTCAGCATGATTATCAGAATTGATTATAAATAATCAATTCTTTATTGTTTTTTTAATCAATTGCATATAAATTTTTTCTTAAATTTGTTAATGATTTAAGACAGAGGTAAAATAGCAATAATCTTTGCTTGCTGATTTTTCAATGTCTATTGGCAGATTTAGATTCGTATTCTTATCTTTACTGTCCTCCTCATCAGCTTTTTCTTGTTTTGTCATGATGAAACCTTCTAATGCATTCCAAAATTAAGTCTTTTCATTAACTGACAAGCTCTTCAGACTAATATACTATATAATATAACAAATGCTGTATAATACTATATACTATCAAATATAGTATAATAGATACAATTAACAATACAATTGTATTAACGAGAAACAGTAATATGGAGTGCTAGAGAAAATCATTAGTGCCAAAGATTGCAATATGAGCATTGGTAAAAAATGCTAGAGAAAATCATTAGTGCCAAAGATTGCAATATGAGCACTGGTAAAAAATGCTAGAGAAAATCATTAGTGCCGAAGATTGCAATCTACTTTACAACAGAAGAAAGTGACTGAAGCTGAGATGCCAGGTCAAGACTAATAATATTGCTGATTCTTCTTTGGTTTTGTCAAGAATCTTTAAATATATAGCAAGAGCACCAGACTATATATAGCAGAAATATTCAAAGCCTGGATGAATGGTAGACTGGAGACAAACATTGTTTAGCCGAACACAGTGAACCAACTTTTTTAGCAGCAAAGACAACAATATAATCTTTCCATTTCATGCCAGCTGAAAATATTAGTCTGAGAAGGTGCAATGAGTCACTCTACTGGAGGTTAGCATCAGCCATGCTGATGGGAGGCAGAAAGGGATCTCTCAGACGATTAATAGAGAGAAGTTTTGTTTTGGAGGTGTTAAAATTAGCAAGCCATTCCTTGCTCCAGTTAGCAGCAGGTTTATTAAAATTTGTTAATGATTTAAGACAGAGGTAAAATAGCAATAATCTTTGTTTGCTGATTTTTCAATGTCTATTGGCAGATTTAGATTCATACTCTTATCTTTACTGTCCTTCTCATCAGCTTTGTCATGAAGAAACCTTCTAATGCATTCCAAAATTAAGTCTTTTCATTACCTGAGAACCTCTTCAGACTAATATGCTATATAATACACCATAGAAAATGCTGTATAATACTATATACTATCAAATATAGTATAACAAATACAAATTGTATTATTTCCAGTTTTAATGTTTGTCCTACCTTTGATAACACAGCAATATATATGTTGGATAACCTGGCAAGACTATTAGGTTTTATCTATTGGTGATTACAGTCAACTAACAGTGGCCTGGTTCTGATGGTGTCGGATGAAAGAGAATCAGCTCTACACATAAAATACACGCATCTTCATAAATACAAATATTATGTACATATATTGGTCTTAATAGAAACGATAACAGCTACTGATCTTGAGAAAACAATTTTCTCGAAATTGTATTACGACGAAGATTTCATGAATTTCAACTGTCAGCAGTACTTACGGCTAGGTCATTGTGTGGTGGATAAGAAATTAAAAATTAAAAGCAAAATTCTTCTTCAGTTTTACAAAAATTCACAATGACGTGTGAAATCCTTGCTTTGCTAAATAGAACAAGGATTGACCATGTGCTTAAAGAAAATATCGAAACCGGATTTCGTGAGTAGATGTTAAATTGATTTTCTGACCAATGGAAGCGATTTGAAAAACTAAAAAGATTTGGCGATCCAGTGCAAAAATCTAAATGACTATAAATGCTTCGGTCAGCCAGCGTCAGTCAGTCAGATGGGAGCAGCGACAGAGAGACACAATTAAAATGTAACGGGAGAAACTTCAAGTCGACCCGGACATAAGGTCACACCGCACATTCTTTAGCCTTCTTTCTCGTGGGCTGATTCCTTTTACTTCTTCTCTATTTTAAACATTTCTACTCAACGATAACATACATCCAAAAAGGACTACTACGAACTCTACTCTTAATTTCTTAATGATATTTTTGATTGATTATTAATTTCTAACAGTTCTTGTTATTCTTTTCTTTTAATAAATTTTATTGTAACATGAAAAATGTATATTTTTATTCTTTCACTCTTCCACTCATCTACACAACACATATTCTAATCTTCAAACTGCTAACAACCTTCTGATGAAAACCTTCTGGTGATGATAACGAATAAATCTTTATGTATGATACAAAGCAGAATTAATATACATTAACCATCTTCTTAGATCTTCAATTGAAAGAGGAATACTTCTGTTCTGAGACCTACCCATTTTGGACTATAATGAACTCTTCCTATTATTATGAATACCGGGAAAATATGCCTCTCGGGGTTGAGTTGAATTGGGTTGAGTCACCCCGGTCTAATACTTGGCAGTCAGACTGACGTGTAACCCTCTTCTTTTTGTTTTCCGTTTAATAAATGTTTCACTAATTCCCGAGTTCGAGTTTTCTTCCGGACCTATTCTAGGTCCACAACACTATCTATCTATCTATCTATCTATCTATCTATCTATCTATCTATCTATTATGGGATCCACCGTTTTTGGACTATAATGAATTGTTCTTTATATTACAAATACCGGGAGATATGCCTCTCGGAGTGGAGTTGAGTTGGGTTGAGTTGAGTTGAGTCACCCCGGTCAAATGCTTGGCAGTCTGACTGACGGGTAACACTCTTTTTATTTGTTATTTCGTTAAATATATATGTTTCACTAATACCCGAGTTCGAGTTTTCTCCGGACCTATTCTGGGTGCACAACAGTTTCCTTATAAAGAAATAGCTAACAGTTTGATGGTTAAAGAAAATAAGCCCAATTACAAGTTCGGCAATTTTGCACCAACTAGACAACCACAAACACATGCATACACACAATTAAAAGAAAAAGAACACATATACACACACGCGTACAAAATATCTTCCATAAAAGAAAAATACCTTATCAAATTTTCTTTTTGTTTTCGTTTTTGAACTGGCAAAATAGACAATCTCTCATTTTAAGGTATTCTGCTGAAGTTAAATTCAATTTTCATTTCTTTATGAAATACAGAAATTCTCCTGTGGATGTAAAAACGTAATATCTCGAATGAGATAAAAAATTTTCGTATCCAAGAGACAAAATAAATAAAAAAAGAATAGAAAAAAATGAAATGAAAATACAGGTATACGTTGGGTTACGTCGTTTCCAGAAAATTCGTTCTCGATTATAGGTCGTTTGTCAAAAGATATATAGAAAAATAAAAATCAAGTTTAAGTCCTTTTATTCGACCATACGCCCCTCCACAACAAATATTGAAGTCGTAATATCATTAGAAAAGCGTTAAAAGCCCATCAAATCATGTTAATGAACAATAAATAAGAATAAGATTTATATAAAATGCTGACATCAGTTTAATATTTGCAAATCTACCATTTAAACTAAAGAATCGTGAGTTTAAAAGAGTTTTAAATTTTCTGACTTAATTTAAAAAAACATTACTTCTCAAGAATTCAGTTCTGATTTGTCATAGCATAAAAAGAAAGTTACTACTGTAGTTCTGTAGTTCCTAATCCTTATAAATCGAGCTTCAATATTCTATGGAATGGTTTACAGGTATACTTCAGGCTATGTCGTTTCGTATTGTCGTTTTGTCGAAAAAGAACAAAAAATTATGGAAAAATGGAATAATAAAAATCCAGTTTACGTCGTGTTATTTACGCCTGTCCGCCACGAATATTGAAATCGTAATATCACTGGAATGGCGTTAAATGCACATAAAAATCATGTTAATGAACAATAAAAAAAGATAAATAATTATGTGCCTTATCATGAAATCCTTGAAGAAAAGTTCAAGGAACTCTTAACCAGTTTCTTATTAAAAAGCGTATTGAACAACAACAACAGCCAGAATCAGCTGTTGATATTGACGATCCACAGCCATCTACGTCCGTTATGTAAATAAACAAACTAAAAGTGAATATTAGTAAATTTAACATAAATTAGTTTAATTTCAACTATCACAAAATAATTTTGATAACTGTATTTGTTATTTAGCCATACAAAATCATTTTATTTCATAATTTCTTAGATCAAACCAAATTCACAAACAAAGAGTCCGTGATGTACTGTAAAGATCGCCAAAGTGCAAACGTCTACATTTACAAGTATGTAATAAGTATTTATAAATTTAGATTACTTTTTTTTCTGTACTATATTAAAAACTAAAATTATTTGTTGGTAAGCTTAAAATAGATTCTTAGTGAACATATATTATTAAAAATGCACTTATAAATAAAATACGGAACTGGGAATGGTTATTTGTAGTTTAGCATAGTGATAAGTAAATTTGAAGATAGGTATTGCTATGTCATGTCAGTTCTTCAATATGGCAGCCAATGTTGGACAATATCAACAAAGATGAAGGGAAAACTTGAAGCAGCTGAAATGCGGTTCTACAGAAGGATGCTGCGAATATCGTGGACCAAGCATGTGAGCAATGACGAGGTGTTGGAAATGATGGAAACGAAACGGAAATTAATATTGAGCATCAGGAAGAGACAGCTGAAGTTACTGGGACATGCACTGAGGAAGGAGGGCTTGGAGAACCCGATACTAACAGGCCAGAGAGAAGGAAAAAAGACAGAGGAAAGCAGCGGATAACATATTTAAAAGGCCTGAGCAGGTGGATGACAGAACGGGGGCTGAGAGACGTTAGAATAGAAAACGTGCTAAGACCAACCAGGGATAGGGAAATGTGGAAGGCCATGATCGCCTACGTCTTGAAGGGATAAGGTACATAAAAGAAGAAGAAATTCGAGTTAAGTTGGTTTTCTCCTGGAGCAAATTATCAATGTAAGGCGAGGTATAAAAAGCTTTAAACAGAAAAAAAAAAAATCAAGACCCCCAAAAATCTGGTTTCCGCGGATCATTTTTTTTCAGTAAATAGAAATTGTACAAAAACGAACATGATGAAACATTCATATAAAAACAGTTTGCATGGTTTGAACTGTTGTCGTTGTCTTTATCTTTTCCCATATATTTCCGACGTTTAAAGCCGTTGTGCGATCTGGCCTCCTTTCTTCTTCGATGTGCCCTGTCCGTAGGCGATCATGGCCGTCCACGTCTCTCTATCCCTGGTGGATCTTAGCAAGCCTTCTCCTGTTAAACCACCCAAACCCCGCTCTGCCATCCACTAGCTCAATCCCATAAATCTAGAGTATAAATGTATAGAAACTAGGATGGCCACAAAATGAGGGATCAGCTTATATATTGATTATAATATAGATTTGATCCCCCACTTTATATCCACATTATAATTTCTTATAAACAGTTGGCATGTATCTTCTTCTTTTATGTGCCCTGTCCTTTCAGGGCGTAGGCAATCATGGCCTTCCACGTCTTCCTATCCCTGGTGTCTCTTAGTTCGCTTTCTTCTGTTAGACCATCAAGCTCGGCTCTGCCATCCACTAGCTCAATCCCATAAATCTAGAATATAAATTTATAGAAACTAGGATGGCCACAAAATGAGGGATCAGCTTATATATTGATTATAATATAGATTTGATCCCCCACTTTATATCCACATTATAATTTCTTATAAACAGTTGGCATATATCTTCTTTTATGTGCCCTGCCCTTTCAGGACGTAGGCAATCATGGCCTTCCACGTCTCCCTATCCCTGGTGGCTCTTAGCACACTTTCGCCTTTTGCACCATGCAACCCTTGTTCCGTATGTGCCTAGAATCTCTAGCAAGAACCTTTATTTTGTCCACCGGGATAGATTGTTCTAGTTTCACGTGTCAAGCCTCTTCCGAATATCTCAGTTTTAGTTATATCCCTTTCTTTCAATTCTTCAAGTTTTTGTTCATCTCTACAGTAGGCAGATATTGATCTCACAACACTTGATCTCACTAGATTGCCAACACTTTTATCCACTGGGTCATGTGTCCTTGACAAATTGTCAAATAAGCAAATAAATCAAGAAAAAAATAGTAAAATAGATAAATATAAATAAAATAAAATAAGAAAATAAATAAAACAAAAATAAAATAAATAATTAATAGTCTGTCATTAAGTGCCATAAGTGATACACGCTTTGGGCGATCATGTCACGAAAGAGACATCATTCACTGGGTACATTTTCCGGTAGTAGTTTTTTTTTAAAAATCATTTTACCCCAATCAAGGCATTTCACTGCCACTATAGCGCAGAGGGTTACATAGGAGAGGTGCTGAGAGAACGATTGGATATAGGAAATGTCAGAAGGAAGGTGATAGACGAGTAAGGAGGTACATAGGAAGAGTGTTTGAGAGAATGGGTGCGAGTTAGTGTGTTAGGAGGTGTCTATTGACCTTGCATTTAAACACCTGGAGATTGTAGCTGTCGGGGAAGCAAGTATGCGGAAGGGAATTTCACAGGCGGGAAGTGCGAGAAAAGATGGTGTTGGAGTAGAAATTGCGGTTACATTTTAACGGTTTCACTGTAAAAGGGTGGGACCTTTTTTATTACTTTCTGCGGTAGACTGGCTGCCAACCAACGCTATAGAACTGCCTTGCTATTTAACTCCTAACTGGAGGAAATGGTGACGGACTAATATCTTTTCTAAGGGTATTTGCGGATACTTTGATGACATACTCAATTTAACTGAAAGATGATTTAAAGTGATAAAAAACTATGATCATTCTATTGACAAATGATGAGGGAGGAGGGCTTGGAGAACCTAATACTCACAGGATAGATAGAGGAAAGATGACTTAAAGTTATAAGAACCTATGATAATTCCGTTGACAAATGATGAGGAAAGATGGCTTGGAGACCCTAATACTCACAGGGTGGATAAAAGGAAAGAGTTGTAGAGGAAAGATGACTTAAAGTAATAAGAACCTATGATTATTCCAATGAAAAATGATGAAGAAGGAGGGTTTGGAGAGCCTAATACTTACAGGATGGATATAAGGAAAAAGAGTGATAGAGGACAGATGACTTAAAGTGATAAGAACCTATGATCATCTCGTTGAGGATTGAGTGATTCAGCGATGAATTATTTGGGCAGTGAATAATATATTTACTCGGAAAAAAATTGGATATAATTACATCAACACTTTATTAGAAGGTAAACTTGGTATCAGGAAGACACAGCTGAGGGTGTCCACATCTAATGAGGAAAGAGGGCTTGGAGAACCTAATACTTGCAGGATGGAAAGAGAGATAGATGAAAACAGTGTGATCATGTGTATGGCGGATCTGTGTTTTGGAGAGATACCAAGAGCTAAAATATTAAAAGCGACAAGAGACAGGGATAAGTGAAAATCCATCATCGCCTACGTCCTGAAAGGACACGGCACATAAGGAAGAAGGTGTAAAGTGATATAAAAATTTGAAGAAGTACTTTGATCACTGAAGATGTATGAATAAATATATTGTCGGAAAAAATGGTAGCAACTTTTGTATTAACCTAAACGAGAAAACAAATTTTTAAAGACTTCTTCTTCTTCTTCTTCTTCTTCTTCTTCTTCTTCTTCTTCTTCTTCTATGTGCCTTGTCCTTTCAGGTCGTAGGTGATCATGGCCTTCCACGTTACACCATGCAACCTTCGTTCCGTCATCTATCTGATCAGGTCCTTCAAATATGTTATCCGCTGCTTTCCTCTCTCTCTTTTTCCCTCTATCTGGCCTGTTAGTATCAGGTTCTCCAAACCCTCCTTCCTCATTGCATGTCCCAGGAACGTTGTCTCTTTCTGATGCTCAGTAATAATTTCCTTTTCGTTTCCATTTTTTTCAAAACCTCGGCATTGCTCACAAGCTCGGTCCATGATATCTAAGAAATTTCACTAATATTCTTCGTCTTCTTCTATGTGCCTTGTCCTTTCAGAACGTAGGCGATCATGGCCATCCACGTCTCCCTCTCCCTAGTGGCTCTTGGCACGCTTTCTGCTGTTACACCACACAACCCTCGTTCTGTCATCCACCTGATCAGGCCCTTCAAATATGTTATCCGCTGCTTTCCTTTCTCTCTTTTTCCCTCTATCTGGCCTGTCAGTATCAGTTTCTCTAAGCTCTCCTTCCTCATTGCATGTCCCAGGAACTTCAGCTGTCTCTTCCTGATTCTCAGTATTAATTTCCTTTTCGTTTCCATCCTTTCCAAAACCTCATCATTGCTCACATGCTCGATCCACGATATCCCCAGCATCCTTCTGTAGAACCACATTTCAGCTGCTTCAAGTTTTCTTTTCATCTTTGTTGATATTGTCCAACATTCACTGCCATATTGAAGAACCGACATTACATAGCAATCCAGTACTCCCCTCTTTGCTCCGAGTGAAAGTTTCCTTTGTCTTGATACTTTACTCAGCTTCTGGAACGCATCCTTAACCATTCCAATTCGTCTTTGGATCTCTGTGTCGTACTTTTCGTCTTCAGTTTGAACACTTCCCAGATATTTAAATTTTCGTACCTGCTTGATTTTAACATCCCCCACCTGTATTTGGCATTTGGACTGCTTTTTTGCTGATGACCATGCATTCGGTTTTAAAGCGAAAATACGCAAAGATATTACGGAGAGTACAAAAGAAAAAAAAAAAAACAGAAAAAAAATGAGAAGGAAATAGCGAGACATGACAACAAAAGGGTATAATTCAGGGTGAGAGACTGACGTAGCATTTAAAATTTTGAAGATTTGAGGTGACATGGAATTAAAAGACAGAAAGAGATTTCTTCAAGGGTAGTGCGAGAAAATAAATTATTTTGTCTGTGTTTGAGTTTTGTTTAACGGCATATCAACACCTTTATGGGGTATTTAATGCCCCAAGAGTTGTGTTTTAAGGTATTTTCGGTTGTGGTTGATTGCCTCTTCCAAAAATAAACATCCATTACCCGCAAAATATGGGCTCATTACCCCACTGGGGTAATATACCCCGGGGTTGGGAACCATTTTCAATTTTGGATGCACGAAACGGAAAAATGTGGAGAAAAAGAAATCTATTTTGGTAGCGGCTGGAAAAGGAAGAATTTATCGTGAAATTCTTACCATTTGTCTTCGATAGACGAACACTTCAGGAATGCTGACACGGGATTTTCGTTTTTTTCTGAGTAGTTGCTTGACGTAGCCAAAGTCTGAGAGAAGCTGAAACTGATCAAACGATTTATGTTGAGGCGTGTCGTTCCGTCGAATCTTCTGAACTGGATCTATTTGATCTTTCAACAAGATTTTATGCCTGCTCAGCCATTGTTTATTATAAGACAACCACTACAGAAAATTCATTTCTCACAACTAAAATATACCTGGTACTTTCCACAATCAGAGATCCTTTTATCATTTTGGATACTTAATAATGTTTTTTTTTAATAATCATTTCACCCCATGTAACACTACCAGTCCTAATTATTAAGTCACCCCAGGGTTTTAAAAAATGATGCATTTCATACCATTTTTTATCATTTATTGCCAAGTGAATAATTGTAAATGAAAATAGAGTTGTTCTTTTAATACTGTACGATAACTTGTGCATCAAATAAATTTATTATTTATCATGAATATTTAATAATCATTTATATTGCATTTTCACCCAATGAATGAATGAAGAACATTTTGGGTGATTCGGACGATTTCATCTTTGCTTCCTTGCCTGTAAGCTTTTGCAAAGTAACAATAAAAACAGAACCATTCTATTTTCATTTAGAATTATCCACTTGGCAATAAATACCAAAGATCGTATGAAATACATAATTTCATTTAAAAGACTGGGTTGACCTAATAATTATGGCCAGTAGTGTAAGGTAGGACCGCTACAGATTTTCAGAAGGTTACAGTGAGAGAAAAAAAAAAAAGGTAAGGGGATGCCTAGGAAAGAATAAAAGGTGAATGGGATTTAGGCAGGTAAAAGATGGGAATTGATGTTGCATTTAAACTTTTGGAGATTGTAACTATCAGGGAAGTAAGTAAACGAAGTGGGCTTCATAGGCGGGAAGTGCGAGAAAAGAAGCTGTTAGAGGAGAAGTGAGATTGCATTTGACTATTTTGACTGCATAAAGATGGGACCTAAATGCCAATCTATTAGCACGAGTAAATTCATGTAGTCGGGGCACCAGGAAGAGAAGTCCGTGAGAGCAGAAGTGGTGACAATATTTGTAGAAAAAAACCCAGAGAAACGCCACATGCTATCGGTGAGAAAGTGACTGAAACCGAGCTGATAAAACAGGACGATAACGTTGCAGATCCTTCTTTGGATACGCTGTTGCCGGGGCTTAAAAGACGCAAAGTATATATCATAGAGACAGGTAAGGCCATAACCGTATAGGTCACTTTTTGGAGTCTCGTCTAAAACCCACGGGCCTTTAACTTTGGAATTCTTGGGTGATCGGTTTTCTGTTTAATTTTTGTTATTCTATTTTCATCGTCGGCTTTAATTATTTCCTTGCTGATCGCTTCATTTATGAGGATGGTGTTGATAACAAAGTTCCCAGTTTTCCTAAAATCTGTTTTTTTTTTAATTTTTTGTTTCTGTTGTGGATTCCGTGTGAGGAACCACACAAAATAATAAACAACAAAACAGATCGTCTATTGAACAGGTGAAGAGGCTCATCTCTTGTTCCCTGTTTAGGATGTGGTTTCCGGCTTTCTCTCTTTTAACCTTTTCACTCTTCTTTCTTTCTTTTTTTTTCAATTGGACTAGATAGAATAAACTATCGCCCGGTTCACACTCCACCCTCGTCTATTGAACAGGTGAAGAGGTTCATTCCTTGTTCCCTGTTTAGGATGTGGTTTCCGGCTTTCTCTCTTTTAACCTTTTCAATCTTCTTTCTTTCTTTTTTTTTTCAATTGGAGTAGATAGAATAAACTATCGCCCGGTTCACACTCCACCCTCGTCTATTGAACAGGTGAAGAGGCTCATCCCTTGTTCCCTATTTAGGATGTGGTTTCCGGCTTTCTCAATTCCAATCTTTTCACTTTTACGTAGCCCCCTGCACATCAGTGGCGTTATTGTCTTGGTCGGGGTGATATGATTAAAAAAAAGATATTTGAGATAGAAAAATAGATTATATTAAACGTAAAGATACAACTGGAACGCAGGTTAGTAATCTAGGAATACGATTAGTAAGGAAAATATATATATGCAAGTCTTTAAAGTGAATCCGTGCTGGAATTAGTATATCCGTGTAATACTATTCTGGCTGAGTGGAGCTCAGAGCTACTATGACTACTGACACGGTATTCCCTGTGAAACTTCGGTATTGTTCGGTATCTTACGGATCAGTCCCGGTACTCTAACTGTAACAGTATTTACCAACTTTGCCACGCAAGGTTAGATGTGACACAAGGCCATTTTATCGTGGGTTTTCCCGGCCATATAGCCAAGCCAAAAAATGTCTGTCTATTTTTCCCCAGTCGTGATTCTACCCTTCGGCGGAACCACGACTGGATTAGTGCTCTCTGCTCGGAAGCAGAGAGCGCCCTCTACCCGAAGGCAGAGCGCTGACAGTGTCTTGACTGCAGCACTTACTCTGCAACACTTATTCTTACTGTAATTATATTTAGTTGTCCCTCCCAGTAAGGGCAACATGTGACACATGGTCAGTTTTGACTGGGATTTCCGGGCTATATGGCCTGGCCAAAAATGACAGTGTCGTGATTGCAGCACTTACTCTGCAACACTTATTCTTACTGTAACTGACGGATCACATTATGGGAGGACTATATATATACTCAAGTCGAGTCCATTATCATAGAAAAAGGGGAGGTCCCATAACAGTTCCACCCCAAGCAAGGTGGTACCGCCTTCTGATGCGCAGGGGGCTACATAAGAGTAAAATTTTAGGTAAGAGGGGAGTAAAGAGAAAGACGAACCAGTTACAGGGGGTGTCAGAGAAAGGCCAAGAGAAGGATAGGAACACAGGCGTGAAGACAGTTGCGAAGATACAGAGAAAGGAAAAGAACAAGATATACAGGGTGATGTAGAAAGAACTGGAATCAAGTGGATAAGAGATGTGTATTGACATTGTGCTTATATTCTTTGTGGTTGTAGTCATCAGGAAAGCAAGTATATGGAAGGGAGTTTTATAGGCGGGAAGTGCGAGAAAAGAAGCTGGTGGAGTAGAATTATCGCCTGCATTTGGTTGATCTAACTGTAAATGGGTGGAACCTTGTTGCTAGTTTGGTTCCACGAGTAAATTCTTGTGGCGGGGGCACCAGTGACTTAAGTTCGTCGGAGCAGAAGCCATGAAAATATTTGTAGAATAGACAGAAGGAAGCCATATACCGCCGGTGAGAAAGTAACTGAAGTTGAGCCTTCAAGCTGGGGATTTGCTTGGAGGCTAAAGAAAATTAGAGTAGGAGAAAATAGAATATGGAATGAATTTGTTTATGGTTGACCACGACTTCCAAGGAAGTTAAATATAAACTTAATTTCATGACCCTGTGCGGACCGTATGGAATGAGACATGCAGAATGCCGTTATGAATCAGCAACGGATTGCTCCTGACTCTGTTATAATTTCGAGTGTATCCTTCTGTGAGCAAGTCCGTTACTCGTGGATCAAGAGAGCCACTGGTACAACCGTTGAGATTCCAAAACGATGGAACAAGCAATTGAGGATTACATCAGATCTCAACTATAGTGCATCCCGAATCTATATCTACATTTTAGCTTTCATGGAAAAAGATTTATGGTCGACATTATATGACCCAACCAAATTTGATAGGTTGTTAAATCAACGAACTTCGTACTTTTATAACATCGAATATTTAGAGTTAGGATTTGATGAGCAAACAGTAGCGTTGTTGCGGATAAGAAATTAATTAAAATCAACTGTCGTTTTCAGTTATACAAAAATTCACAACGATGTGTGAAATCCTGGTTTTTCCCAAATAGAAAAAGGACTGACTGTTATGTCGTGAGTAAGAATAAATAACTCAACAACAGGAATAGGTTAATTGTTGTATTCCCTGAAAATAGTATTTACAAAGGTTATTAGTATCCAATACAAGAATAAAGGTTAATCGTCTCAACCGTCGTAAGACGTAGTATGAGCAATGGCTACTTCCGGGTCGTCACCGGAAGTCTACGACTGACTTGTCGATCGGCTGCTCGGCACACTCTCCTACGTAGATGCCACCGTTACTTTACATAGTAATGGAATAGTCCATTATAGCCGAATAGGCGCGGACGTCCCAACACTGACAATCTGCTTAAAAAGAAAGTCGAAACCAGATTTCATAAGTAGGTGCTAAAATGATTTTTGAACAATGGGAGCGACTTGTAAGACTTGAAAAGACTTCGCGATCCAGCACGAAATTAAAAAAAAAATATCAACGACTTTGCAGCGTCAAAGACTCAGATGGGAGCAGCAAAAGAGAGATACACATCTAAAATGTGACCAACTTCAAATCGACTCGGAGATAAGGTCAGGTCGCACCTTGTTCTCTTTCTCTTTATCTCTTTCAACAATTACTACTAGAACATTTTGTACGAACTCTACCCTTAACCTCTTAACAATGTTTCTAACTGCACCGTAACTCCTGCAACATATGTTAGTCTTTCCCTTTTAATAAATTTCTATTTTAAAATGCAAAATGTATATTTATTATTCCACTCCTCTACACTAATCCACACAATCCAACTGACAACCAACCTTCTGATGATGAAAAACCTTCTGACAATAATAATTCTGCATTAATCCTGTAAGCTGTAGAGAGTTCGGTTAAGTCTGACACAAGGCCGAATCAAAGAAATATTAACCAGCTCCCTACGCTGCAGTGTTATTATTTCATATTATTTGCTTCAGCGAGAGAGAAAGTCTTGTGGAAAATTTGTATAAAATTAGCGTCATTGTCGGGTTTTTTGTCACTGAAATAATAAAAGTGGAAATAAAATATCTCTTTAAAAGTTTTGTAATTTTCTTGAAGCATTGTGTATATTAGGTGCATGGTTAGGTCTTAAAGGCTATCACAATGCGTTTAGTAAAATAAAGAAAGGTAAAGAAGTTGTTGGGTATTACCTATTTATTATACATTAATATTTCAAGGTCAAAATCCCATCTTCAAAATGGTAGGAGAGCTTTTAACGAATGGTCCTCCTTCGATGCTACTGCTGTCGTTAATTGTAGTGTGTGTGTGTGTGTGTGTGTGTGTGTGTGTGTACCTGTAATTGTGTTTGAGCGTATGTGTGTGTGTGTGTGTTTATGATATATATATATGTGTGTGTGTGTTTATGATATATATATGTGTGTGTGATTAATAGTTGGCGCCGTATTATGATCTGATGGTATCTGTCTGCATTAATTTATGGTTTATCTAAGTATGCTTTGACATGACCGATAATATGACCTCTGCCAGAGTGGTAGTGGGCGTCGTTTTACGAGTTGATGTTATATCTATCTGGTTTAATTGGGGACGTGTTTATTGCTACATTTTTTCTCATCTTGTATTCGTTCTCGTGTGTTCTCGTGTGTGCGTGAGTGTGTCATGTGTGTGTGTTTATGTGTGCATACTTATATTTTATTTATTTATTTATTTATTTTTTCTTCTGAGTTCATTATATATATATATATATATATATATATATATATATATATATATATACCTTTTCTCAGTATTATGTGTCCGTGTGTGTGTGAGTATATAGATACATATGTGTGTGTGCGTGTGTGTGTGTGTGTGTTCCTGTGTACAGTGTATTGGAACATGCGTAAAATATATGTAGTCATCCGCAGACAGATCTGTTTCGCTGTATCACAGCTCATCATTACGATTAGACATCCGATTGCTTTTAACCCAGGATTGAAACCCGACCGAATTGGCGTCAGTCGGCGATTCTACCTCTGAGTTATGGGTACTCGAAAGAAGAAGGCAGACTTTTAGTGTATGATGTATCATATGCCAATATGTGCGTGTGTGTGTCTGTGTTCCAGTGTAGAGGGGGCAGTAGTATATATATATATATATATTAAATTAATTAAATATATTAAATTAAATTAAAAAAGGATTAATTCAATGATGTTGGTGATCATTTCGATATGAAAATTCCCACGGGGGAAAACACATCAACTCAGCAATAGAAAAATCCTTTCAGAAACTGGAGAAAAATCAGTCTAATTTTCCTTTTTAAATAGATTTGCAAAGAAATTAAAAAAGAAAATAAAAAAGAGAAAGTAAAAGAAAAAGAAAAAAGAAAAAGATAAAACAAAATAAAATAAAATAAACAAGAAAAGAAAAAAATTGACATTGTCTGGGTTCGCAAAAAAAGAAAGAGAATTGTAACTTAAAAATTAACGGACGGCCGTGTTGAATTGATGTAAGGTTAAGCAACACGGAAAAAAGGTGGGAGATTACATGTAGCTCTCTTCCTGTATCATTTTTTAATATTAAAATAAAATTTTTAATATTAATTAGGATCGGGTTTTTGGAATTTACCTTCCTGCTTTTTCCGCTTGGATTAAAGTATCTGAATTAAAATATATATATATATGTGTGTGTGTGTGTGTGTGTGTGTGTGTGTGTGTGTGTGTGTTCCGGTCTAAAGTATGTTGGAGTATGGGATAAGTGTGCGTGCGTGTGTACGTATGTTTATTTGTGTGTGTTAATCTGTGATAGCGTGTTTGTGTGTTTACGCATTACTGTTGTAACCGGTGTGTTTCAGGTGCGTGATAGCATTAGTTATTCTGTTATGTAATGATTGAACTCCTGTCTGTTGTTGATCTAGGGGTGGAGTTTAGCTATTATTAAGGACGCTTTTATGCGTAAGTTTCCTTGGTTCCGCTCTATAGCTTTTTATGTTTTTGTCTGTATTTTTGCATTTTTTAAGTGTTTGTAGAAAGATGATGCTTGGGTGATCTTTTTAAAACCCTATATCTGAATGAGTAAATGGTTTTATAACATTGTGGATGTTAACAAAATAGTGCGTTTTCTGTGTATTTTTTAGATGAATATGAGTGTTTAATATGGGAACAAAGAAGAAGCATACAACGTTTTTTTTTACGAACGTTTATTTCTTTTATGTGACTGTATTTAAAAAAAATTAAAAGGTGTATGTCCGTTTTACTTTTCGATTCGAAGATGATTTATGGGAAGTAAGAATAATAACGGGTAAAAATGGTCGAGCTCAAGTCAGACACGTAATGATTTGTGATTGGCTGAATCTCAACTCCATCAGTAGGGCAACTGAAAAACACGTCTGAACCATCTCGTTGGAAATGGGAAAGAGAATAATTTTTTTTAATCATTTCACCCCCAGCAAGGCAGAACTGCCACTGGTGCGCAGGGGGTTACAGAAGAGGTAAGATGAGAAAGAGGAACAAGTTACAGGGGAGTCAGAGAATGAGAAAAAGGTTTGAAGAAAGAGTTGAATGGAAAGGAAGAAGAACATAATACAAGAGTTGTCAGGGAAAAGATGTGAGTCAAAAGATAAAAGATTGCAATTGACTTTACATTTAAATTCTTGAAGATTGTAGTTTTCAGAGAAGCAAGTATACGGAAGAGAATTCCACAGGCGGGAAGTGCGAGCAAAGAAGCTTCTAGAGGAGAAATAGCGGTTACATTTGATTAGTTTCAGTGTAAAAGGGTGGGACCTAATTGCTAGTCTAGTAGCTCGAGTAAATCTATGCAGAAAGAAAAACAAGGAAATTCTGTCCTTTCCGGAAGTTGTGTCATAAAATCTGGTCTTTCTTTATAATTTGCATCATGGGAAAATTAATTTATTTATGTATTTTATTCGTTATTATCATTTTAATTATTCATTTTAGTTAATTGTTATCAGAAAATGAGATATTTACTGTAAGGAATCGATAGGCAAATCCTAGTGCTATTAATTATTAAAGTTTGCTTCAACGAGAGAGAAAGTCTTGTGAAAAATGTGTATAGAAATTAGCGGCGTTGTTGCTTCTTTTCATAATGAAATAATAAAATTGAAAATTAAAAACCTTTTTTAAAGTTTATAAAATAAAACGCAAATTATTCTAAATTAAACAAAATTATCTTTGGAGAATATCTAGCATGAAACATGGCCGATATAATTAATATTAATTCCTGTTGCCAAATCGGTAAATTGCTATTTCTGTAAGCCTAGTTCTCAAGAATGTAAATGAAATTTCAATGCAAGCTTTATTTATTTTCGAATCATGCTGAGTGATTGATTGTTTTAGAATAGCGACCATGGGAATTGCGATAAAAGGCAACGATAAAATTAGCCGTTTTTTTTATTGTTTTTAGGGAGGGGTTAGTGGCTGTAAATTTGCCAAATCTTTAACTGATTTTGTTTGCTTTAAATATTAAATGATAATAGTAATAGTATTTTTTTTACTGCTTCCTTTTAAAGAAATATACAACATTCTTTGACTGAAAAGCCAGTACCACTGCCGGTTGAAATTTCATATATCTCTCATATATGAATTAAGTGTTGCAGCCGACATTTGAGCTGGAACACCGATCTCCAGAAAACAAGCATAGTCAATCTTGTTTGATTGTAATTAGAAGAATCATGCTGCTGGGATCACGTGACCTTGTAAAAATAATATTGTTATGGATTCCGGATGAGGAACCGCCAAAATAATGAACAACAATGAAACAGATATGGAGATAGAAAAGTAGGTTATATTAAACGTAATATACAAACTGGAATGCAGGTTAGTAAATCCAGGAATACTATTAGTAGAAATATATAAATACAAGTCTTGAAGTGAAGTCGTTGGATGAGGAACCGCACAAAATAATGAACAACAAAAACATATATGGAGATAGAAAAGTAGGTTATATTAAACGTAATATACAAACTGGAACGCGGGTTAGTCAATTCAGGAATATTATTAATAGTAATAAATATATACAAGTCTTGAAGTGAAGTTGTTGGAAATAGTATGTCCGTGTAACTTATTCTAGCTGAGTGGAGCTCACAGCTAGTCTGGGTTCTGAATAATTTCGGTATCTGTCGGAAGTCTTCGATAACTGAAACGGATCTTTACGATTACTCTCCACTGTAAACTGCCACTACAACGGTATTTAGTCACCTCCCCACTTAAGGCGAAATGTGACACAAGGACTTTTTAATGTGGGTCTTCCCGGCCATATAGCCAGGCCGAAATATCTGTCTATTTCTTTTCACAGTTGTGACTTTACCCTTCGGCGGAGCTACGACTAAGTTAAGGCTCTCCGCCCAAAGGCAGAGATTGACAGTAACAATGGCAGTTACTTCGAGAAACTGCTCCTCCGGAAGTCACGCAGGCAACTACCTAGGCAACTATATATAACAAGGGAAAGAGTCCATTCCTCGTAGGAGGGCACAATAACACACCCAGACTGGGGTTGCAGCACATATGGAAATATAAAAATATATTTTATCGTAAAAATGTCATCAGTACATTTTTATGTAACAAGACCAACAAAACATATTTTTACGTAAAATGACAACAAGAAAGCAAAATGACCATCAATGATTTTTATCTGTAGTTGAAGGCATACAACTGCGTTTAAGATAAAAATAATAAAATTGTGATTATGGTCAGGCTTTGAAGGCCGTCACAATGCGTTTAGTAAAATAGAGGAAGGTAAAGAAGTTGTAGGGTATTACCTATTTTTTATACATTAATATTTCGAGATCAAAATGTCATCTTCAGAATGTTAGAAAAGCTTGTGTTTGAGTCCGTGCCTTTCAACAAATGGTCATTACTGGCTGTTGCTGCTGTCGTTAATTGTAGTGAATGCGTGTGCGTGTGTGTGTGGGTGTATAAGTGTGCTAGAACATGTATGTGTGTGTGTTTATGGTATGTATATGTGTGATAGTTGGGATCTTTATGGTCTGGTGGTATATGTTGACCTGACCGTCAGTTTGACTTGAAGTGGAAGAGTGTTTTTTATGACTGTTGTGTGTGTGCGTATATATCTGCGTATACTTCTTGCATTTTATTTTACTTCATGTTATATATATATATTGTAACTAAGTTGTAGAACTCGTAGGTTTTTTAACCTGCTGTTCATGCATTTACTTTTATAAAGAATGCTCGATACAAACGTAGAGCATTATATTGTAATAGTTGTTACAATGGTTTATAAATTCATAGTATCACTACACAAAAATTTTCGCCTTTCGAAGCTGACCATGTGTTTAGGCTGCTTCTTCGTCAGGTGATCTAGTTGGAATGGAAATACAACATAACCAAAATTAAAGAAGAAGCAACCAGCCCAAAAATAAAGCAACACCTACCAACCCCTAAACCAAATAATAACACCGAAACTTAGCCACCGCACCAAACACCTAACCCTAAGACGTTAAAAAGGTCAACAGAATTCAAATTACAACCCAAACCCACCTTGCACCTAAGAAAACCAATCCGCCACAAATAAACAGTCTTTTCAACTAGATAATTTTCATTCCAACTGTGTGTTAGCACGACACAATAAACCAACTTTCCTGGCATCAGTTCTCGCAATTGATTCACTATAACTGCTTCACTTTCTGTCATCTGAAAACTTTCGCCCGAGAAGGCTCAATGGTTCACTCTCCTGGGGGATTAGCATTAGCCATATTGATATATGTTAAAAAAAGGTTTTTTTTCCCGAATTGGACCTTAACGAACCGATCAGAATTACTGTTAAAACAAGAGTAAATAGCTGTGTCTAATATATAAAATATAGTTTAAGTTCTTGTATCACAGAGAAAATTCATTAGAACAATTACCATGAAAGTATTTATAGAAAAGGAACAAGTTACCTTACGGTGGTGGGCAATTGACTGAAACTGCGATGTCAGGTCAAGACAAATAACCTATTCATTTTTGAGTTTTAACAAGAGTCTATAGAACTTCTTGCATTCACTTACGCACAAATACCCTTGGGAAAGGTATTAGTCCCTCTCTTCCCTCCAGTTATGGGTTAAATAATAAGACAGATTGGGTTCTATAGCCTTGGCTGGCAACCAGTCTACCACAAAAAGCAATGGCAACCTACTTCAGGATAAACTTCTTCCCAGTCAGTCATGTCTGTTTTGAGACATGATCACCCAAAGCGTGTATCACGTATGGTGTGTATCACGTATTATAAATATGTAAGATAGATTCTGGTGAGAAAATTTCTGGACTTGACACAGTTAACAAACATTCTTAGCTGCAGATTTTCATTCAATATATTCTTTAGCCTTTTTATAATAGAAAACCTTTAGTCTGAGAAGGTGAGACGAGTCATTTTCTTTGGGGTTAGCGTAAGCCATACTGATAGAAGGTAAAATGATTCTTTCAGATGATTAAAAGACATCAGTTTCGGACGGGACTGAAGGAGTCTACCACCACCTTTAAATATGCTGTTTTTTATATTTTATTTTTTTTTTACTTTTTTCAGTGCAGTCTTATCGATTATTGCATAAAGTTTCCGATTATCAAAAAAAAAAAAAAAAGAAAAAGAAAAGAAAAATTCAATATTTAAACAATTTTAGGTGGGGTCAGTTTCTCATACAACGTTATAGTAAATCGATCCTCCATTTTGGAACCACTCGCGTTGGGGTCGCTTTGTTTTGCTTTGTTTTTACTGAGAAAACTTGTTGCTCTTGTTTTTGTCTTTTTCAAGTTTTCTTTCATTCTTAGATGGCATCTTCCTCGGAAACTCCAAGAATGGCTTTATTAAAAAAAATTGCAAAAAATTCAGTTGTTGAATATGCGCAAGCAAAAAAGTTAATTGCACAGGATCGATTTACTATAAGGTTGTATGAAAAGATACCCCCTAAAATTATTTACATGTTGACATTTTTACAAATTTTTTGGTCAGTCAGAAAGATTAGGCTTTAACCGATAAGATTGCACTGAAAAATTTAAAAAAAAATTGATAATCAACTAATTTACAGGTGGTGGTAATGTCTTACCGGTGAGTGGTTCCAAAATGAAGGATTGATTTAATATAACCTTGTATGAAAAACTGAGCTCCCCCCTAAAATTGTTTAAGTACTGAATATTTTCCAAATATTTTTTTTTGTCAATCGGAAAGTTTAGGGTGTAATCGATAAGACTGCACTGAAAAAAGTAATAAATAAATAAATAAATAAAATAAAAACAACAAATTTAAAGGTGGTGGTAGTTTCCTTCAGGTCCGCCCAGTTTCGTTTTTGATGCTTGAGGTGTAAGTTTCACTTAAACAGCTTTTTTTGAAGAATCGCTATGTTGTATACCTGCCTAGATACAGGAATGGAATGTTCCTGTCCTCTTAAATACGTGGACACTGTTAGAGTAAAGGGGAGTGTTTATGCTGTTTCAAACTCTCTCTTGATCGACTCTCTGCATTCAGGCGAAAAGGAACCTGGACGGGATCCGCCAAAGTGTGGAGTCCCGTCTGGGGTGAATAGACAAGAGCCTTACTCGGTCTTAAACAGGGTCTATGGGATATTTTTGGCTGAGTTTAAGGGCTCAGAATCCCCACATTAATTGACCTTAAACGCTTTGGGCATCTGTTCTTGTAGGGAGGTGGCAAATATCGAGTAATTATACTGACTAGCAGTCGTTGCTCTGTATCTTCACCACTGCCTATGGGCAGGCGGAACCCACAGGAGGCTCCGCCGAAGGGTAGAGCCTCGTCTGGGGAAAATCGACAGTAGCTCTGACACAGCCTTTTGTAGGATCAACGGGATATTTTGGTTGCGCTTAAGGGCTGAGAGGCCTCACTTTCAAAATAGCTTTGTGCCACATTCTGTTATGTTGGGAAGCAGATGAATGCAGAGTGATTATACTCGCTAGTAGCTGTGTTTCTACTTCACTAAACGTGCGAATCTTATACTTGTTGATATACTATTATTCCCAATCTCCGACTTGGTGGACACTGACGCCGTAACATTGTAGTGTTACAACGCACTACTTTGAAGAATCAACTCTCAAGAGGATACTTAACTGAGTCCAACAATCTTAATCTGTTTAAGCGTAGGGCTAATCGTTTTCATCCATTCATATCTTTATAAATTTTTTTTTTAATCATATCACCCCGAGCAAGGCGGTAACGCCACTGATGTGCAGGGTGCTACGTAAGAGTGAAAAGTTTGGAAAAGAGAAAGCCGGAAACCACATCCTAAACAGGGAACAAGGGATGAGCCTCTACACCTGTTCAATAGACGTGGGTGGAGTGTGAACTGGGCGATAGTTTAGTCTATCTACTCCAATTGAAAAAAATAAAAAAGAAAAGAGTGAAAAGTTTGGAAAAGAGAAAGCCGGAAACCACGTCCTAAACAGCGAACAAGGGATTAGCCTCTTCACCTGTTCAATAGACGAGGGTGGAGTGTGAACCGGGCGATAGTTTAGTCTATCTACTCCAACTGAGCTTCTTATCACCTACCGTGAACACAATGAACTCTTTTACTAATTCTCTAAATTTCATGGCTCTTGGTTCTTGCATCGCGTGAAAATTAGTTAGAAAACTTGTCAAATTTATTTTGGAAAATTTCTTCACGCGTCTCGTGGTCGGCCGGTGGCTTTCTATGAGAGGATTTGTCTTCAACACTGGTTTCACAACGTGGAAAGCTTTTCTGCCGTTCTTCAATACGGGGAGCAGAACTTTTTCTTAAATTTTTAATCGTTTCATCCCAAGCAAGGCATTTTACTGCCACTGTTGCGCAGGGGGTTACATAGGGGAAAGTGATAAGAAAGAGTGACAGGTTATAGGGGGTGTCAGAAAGTGGGTAAGAGAAGGATGACTGCGGCTATAAAGTGAGGGTCAATTTATATATGGATTGCAATATAAAACTGATCCCCTACTTTATATTTACATAATAATTTCTTGTCTGTTGATAAGCCGTAGAAAACGAATCAGTCAGTCAATGAAATACTGATTAGCTACACATGCATGTCTTTTAGATTTATATACATTCTATGGAATATAAATGTATAGAATTTTTCTTTTTATGATCATATCGCCACATGCAATGCATTTTACTGCCACTGTTGCGCAGGGGGTTACATAGGGGAAAGCGATGAGAAAGAGGGCTTAGTTATAGGAAATGTCAGGAGGTGAGTAATATACGGATGAGAATACCGGTGTAATGGGGGTAGAGTGAAGGCCCAAAAGAGTTTGAGAGAATGGATTTAAGTTAGTGAGACAGAAGTTGTCTATTGACCTTACATTTAAATACCTGGAGATTGAAGCTGTCGGAGAAGCAAGTATATGGAAGCGAATTCCACAGGCGGGAAGTGCGAGAAAAGAAACTGAGAGTAGAACTATTTTCAACTCGGAATTAGTTTCAACTCAGAATTAACTTCAACTCGGAACTAATTTCCACTCGGAATTAATTTCAACTCGGCACTAATTTCAACACGGAACTAATTTCAGCTCAGTGAAATTAGTTATGAGTTGAAGTTAGTTAGGAGTTGAAATTGTTTCCGAGTTGAATTTAATTCTGTACCCTTTCTATAGTACTTGTATCCATTACTGCACCGCCATACACATTTCTGATACTTCTGTCGAGGTCCGCCGCAACACAGCATTTTTTATCAACCTCACGATGAACTTTCTTCGTTTCTGGTTTATATTCGTAGTTATGCAAAAAAACAAAACAAAGAACTCTGACAATCACGCATTAGAATTATTCGACTTAATGGCGTAAAATTATTACACCATATAATTCTGGGTGCTCTTCTCTTCCTACTTGCGTACAGCCTAGTCATTACCTTCTATAGATAATAGACCATTTCGTTTTGATTACGATGAAAGACTGAAGAAAAATGGATATTGAGGACGCTGTTCGATTTTAGTGAAAAAAGGAAATCAGGCATAATAAGAAAGGAAGAATGAGAAAAAATAAAAAGAAGCGAGAAATAGTGAAAAGAAAGGGAATAAAACAATGTGCAGAAGGAAAAAAAAAAGAAAGATATATAAGGAAAACACGTAACGTCTGCTTCAGTGAAATGGAACAAGAGAAAGGTTATTGGTTGTTTTTGTTTGACGTCATATCAACATGTATGAGTTATTTAATACCGAAATCTAAATCTTGAGCCCAATTTTTCTTTTGGTTTCGAGTATGACGGTAAACTGCATCCGGCACAAAGGCCTCTGATTAGGATGTTGTGAGGAGCATAAAACTACTTCTTAATTGCTGTTGTTCCCAGGTCCACCCTGACCCGGAGTGGTAGCACCTGTTAGGGTCTCAGCTATGGGCAAATAATTAACCCTCAAACTGGGGTCAAAACACTATGAAATTATAAAAATACACTTTTATAGAAATATATACATAAAGATAATTTTTTATATACATTTTTGAAGGAAAAATATCACCAACAATACTTTTCTGAAGGAAGCAATTATTAACATAACGACTTTTTAAAGAAAACAGTTCTTACAAGCATTACATTTATGAATGCAAAACTAGAAGACAACTTCAGCTTTCTAAAATAAAAAATAAATTAAAAATAAATTTTTCATCAAAATCTGACTAAATCAACCTTCTCACTATAATCGAACATTTAAAAAAAATCCTTTAAAACCCCACATTTTTGGCATTAAATAACCCATAAAGGGTGATATGCCATTAAACAAAACTCAAATTCAATTTTTCTTCAAATTTATTTATTATTATTTTTCATAAAAACTGATTTTAATAATAAAATTCTTCCTAATTTAATAGTTGAGGAAGAGGGGCATCTCGCGGTGGTCTAATTGTCTCACTAGAACCATTTCAAATGAGTAGTGAGTTCGATCCTCGCTGGGTGCTCGACACTTTCAGCCTTGTGACACATATCAGCTGTGCTTAGAACTATAACTAAGGGGAAGAAGAGATGGAGTCATATTCTTTCCAGGGGTATTTTGCGGGTGAGTGAATATGTCAAACTCAAAATTGGAACTCGGTTTCCCCATGAACAATTGCGAGCCATTTACCATTATCTTCTTCTTCTATGTGACCTGTCCCTTCAGGATGTAGGCGATCATGGCTTTCCACGTCTCCCTATCCCTGGTGGCTCTTAGCAAGCCTTCGCCTATTACACCACCCAAACCCGGCTCTGCCAGCCACTAGCTTAAGCTCATAAATCTAAAATATAAATGTATAGAAATTAGGATGGCCACAAAATGAGGGATCAGTTTATATATTGATTATAATATAGGTTTGATCCCCCACTTTATGTACACATTATAATTTCTTATAAATAGTTGGCATGTATCTTCTTCTATGTGCCCTGTCCCTTCAGGACGTAGGCGATCATGGCTTTCCACGTCTCCCTCTCCCTGGTGGCTCTTAGCACGCCTTCTCTTGTAACACCGTGCAACCCTCGTTTTGTCATCCACCTGATCAGGTCCTTCAAATATGTTATCCGTTGTTTTCCCCTGTCTCTTTTCCCCTCTATCTGCCCTGTTAGTATCAGGTTCTCCAACCCCTCCTTCCTCATTGCATGTCCCAGGAACTTCAGCTATCTCTTCCTGATGCTCACTGTTAATTTCCTTTTCGTTTCCATCCTTTCCAAAACCTCATCATTGCTCACATGCTCGATTCATGATATTCACAGCATCCTTCTGTAGAACCACATTTCAGTTGCTTCAAGTATCCAAGCTTGCAGCATTTGCTATTCCTAAGCAATCACCCATCTAGGTACTGACCAAGCTCAACGTTGCTTAACTTTGGTGATCGTACGGAGATTGGTGTTTCTGTGTGATATGACCGTAAGCTCCCAGGAAGGAAGGAAGGAAGGAAAGAAAGAAAGAAAGAAAGAAGAAGCGATGACGTCATGATACACGTAAAAAAAGTGGAAGGACGTTAACAGAAGCGAAAACTAGCGAAAAAGAAAAAAAATATACAGAAATTAATGAAAGAAAGAAAGAATTAGAGAAAATACCTTGAAATGTCCAAGGGTATTGCTTGTTTAATTAATAAATAATATTGGGATTTTTAATTTATAAGAATTATTTCTTTTAGTTTCAATTAATAATGATTAAAACATTCAGTTTCAATGGAATAGTTTAGAAAAATAAGTCAAACAAGTATAATTTAAGGACCATCTTCTCATTCCAATGCTTTTAATTCTTAATTGTCTTGTATTAAAATCTTTCGTATGTCTCGTCCCTTCAGAACCAGGGCGGTAATGGCTCTCTCTAATTTCTTATCCTAATTAGCTCTAATCAGTGTCTCACAGAGGAGCAAATTAATATATTACATTTAGCAAATTGTTTAAAGACTATACATTTAAATGTTATGAAATAAAACCGTACATTAAAAATAAATGCCTACACAAATATGGACTTTTTAAAAATGTTTCTATTCAACTCGTCTTGGCACTAATTTAGTGTGAAACATGTGCCTGGTGTGTGCGATAAGCAGACCCTCATTCCTCTTTCAATTGAGCGCAGTCTTTCTTGCTTTTCATTTTTGATCTTCTTCTTCTTCTTCTTCTTCTTCTTCTTCTTCTTCTTCTTCTTCTTCTTCTTCCCCGTCCTTTCAGGACGTAGGCGATCATGGCCTTTCACGTCTCCCTATCCCTGGTGGCTCTTAGCATGCCTTCTCTTGTAACACCGTGCAACCCCCATTCTGTCATCCACCTGCTCAGGCCCTTCAAATATGTTATCCGCTGCCTTCCACTGTTTCTTTTTCCCTCTATCTGGCCTGTCAGTATCAGGTTCTCCAAGCCCTCCTTTCTCACTGCATGTCCCAGGAACGTTAGTTGTCTCTTCCTGATGCTCACTATTAAGTTTCTTTTCGTTTTCATTCTTTCCAACACCTCATCATTGCTCACATGCTCGGTTCATGATATTAGCAGCATCCTTCTGCAGAACCACATTTCCGCCTCTTTAAGTATTTCCTTCATCTTCGATGATATTGTCCAGCATTCACTGCCGTATTGAAGAACTGACATCACTTCTTTGTTTCTAGTGAAATTTTCCTTTGTCTTAGTACTTTACTCAGATTCTGGAACGCGTCCTTCGGCGTGCTAATTCGCCTTCGGATCTCCGTGTCGCACTTTCCTTTTTCTGCTAGAACAATTCTTAGGTATTTAAAATGTTGTACCTGCTTGATTTTAGTATCCCCGACCTGTATTTGTCATATTGTGCTGCCCTTTTTACTGATGACTATTCATTCGGTTTTCTTGCAGTTTATTTGTAGTCCATTGTTGTCACATTCTTCAGCTGTAGGAGGTTTTGTAGTTTCCTCTCTGTGTCTGCAATCAGCACTGTATCATCTGCGTATCTTATGTTGTTCAAATTGGGGTCTCTGATTACAAATCCTGGCATAGCATCTAGGGTCCTCAAAATATTCTCACTGTACAAATTGAACAGATCCGGTGAAATAACACATCCTTGACTTAGGCCCTTTTTCTGTCTTTGTAAATCTGCTGAAATCGTTACCTGTCCTTATCCAGGCAGTTTGCTGCCAGTAGAAATTCTTGATTACTCTGATGTCTTTCCCAAAACTGTCGAGGTTGCTGAGCATCTCCAATTCTTTGTGGCGTATGTCGAAAATCTTAATTCACATAAATAAATTGAAAAACTGTAATCCAACTGATAAAGGATTTTTAGCAAATGTGGGATATTCCGTTTGTGTTTAGAACCAAAATGTATGAATTCAGTATCGTTGAATGCTTTATTTTGAGCCTGCGATCAGTAGAAATGGTGGCTAATTCTTTTCTTTACGTAACTGAAGTCCAATATTAGAAGGAAAATTCATGAAGAAATTTTGAATCCAATCACACTTTCGCGACGCGCTTAAGATGATCGCGCGGCTCACTAGTGTGCCGCGGTATGGCGTTTGGGAATCACTATTCTACGGAATGATTTTTCCATTGCTATCTCTGTTCTACCATCCATTTCAATTTGCTCTGTATGGAGACAAACGGACATTTACACCTGCAATACTTACTATGAGTGTAAAATTCTCCAAACTCTCTTTTAACATTACTAAATTTCCGCAGTTACCTTTTTATTCTTTATTCCAACATGTTCTGGTATTTTTTTTTAATCATATCACCCCGAGCAAGGCGGTAAGGCCACTGGTGCACAGGGGGCTACGTAAGAGTGAATAGATTGGCCGGAAACCACATCCTAAACAGGAAACAAGGGGTGAGCCTATACACCTGTTCAATAGACGTGGGTGGAGTATGAGCCGGGCGATAGTTCAGTCTATCTGCTCCGATGGAAAATAAATAAATAAATAAATAAATAAACAAACAAAAAAGAAAAGTGAAAAGATTGGAAAAGAGAAAGCCAGGAACCACATCCTAAACAGGGAACAAGGGATGAGCCTCTACATCTGTTCAATAGACGTGGGTGGAGTGTGAACCGGGCGATAGTTCAGTCTATCTACTCCAATTGAAAAAAAAATAAACAAAAAAGAAAAGTGAAAAGATTGGAAAAGAGAAAGCCGGAAACCACATTCTAAACAGGGAACAAGGGATGAGCCTCTACACCTGTTCAATAGACGGGGGTGGAGTGTGAACCGGGTGTTAGTTCAGTCTATCTATCATCCTTCTGTTGGACCATATCAAGACTCCTCTTCTTCTGCGAGGACATTGTTCATATAACAGTTTTTAGAATCGTTTAACATTCTTACCTTAGCTTCTAACGGAATTGCCTTGTTTCTTATTTTGCTTAGCTTAAGGAAGACATTTTCAAAAATTTATTTTTTTATCATACCAATGTATTCATCTGTCTGCTACTTCTTTTGACTTTTTATTTGGATGGTCTCGTTCGCTGATGCCATGAAATTCCAGTCTCATTCAGTTTATTAAATATATATTTTAATCGTTTCATTCCAAGCAAAGCGGTACCGCCACTGATGCGCAGGGGGCTACATAAGAGTAAAACTTTAGACAGGAGGAGAGTGAAGAGAAAGACAAACCAGTTACAGGGGGGGTCAAAGAAAGGGAAAGAGAAGGATGGAAACATCCGTCCTCTCTTTAATCGGTTTGGGCACCTGAAGGTGTTGTAATGGTTAGCAAGTCTGTCTCGCTCAAACGTGTTAAAACCAAGTAGTGAGTTCGATCCTCATTGGGTACCTCATACATTCGGTCCAGTGCCACATTTAAGCGGCGCTTAGAAAATCAATACTTTTCACTCAATTTGAGGTGTTAACGTTTTCTGCTGATAAAATACAGATGTTTTGCTCGTAAATTCTCTTTAATCTCTACTCTTGATAATCTTTGCTTGTCTTTCAACATGGAAATGAGTCTCTATTAAGTAATTTGTATTCATTTTTGAGATGAGTAGTTTTTAATAATTATTTCGAACTTTTGTTTTTCTCTTGGTTGATATAGGTGTTATAATAGACACAACGTTTCGATCAAGTACGCTCTAGTCACCATCAGGTGTTTGTAGATTGGCTGATGTGGATTATCTCGTTGATTATTGCGAAATATTCTGTGAAATCAATTATTGTTCTTTCATGTCGGAATTTGGTATTCTCACTACCAAGTCCAAGGATCGAACTCATGACCACTAGATGATACTAACACATGTATAACCAACTACTATATCCACTACGCCATCAAAGAACTTTGGTGGTGTATTTTTGGAGCCTTTTATATTCAGTGTCTGATAGATTTTGACAACTGGATTATGTTAGTGGGTTAGTGCCACTTGTCATAATTAGTATTTATTTCTGAGATGAGTAATTTTAAATAATCTTGAAATTATTTCGAATTTTTGTTCTCATCTTGATTGATATAGGTCTTATAATAGACACAACGTTTCGACCAAGTACCCTCTGGTCATCATCAGGTGTCCATAGATTGGCTGATGTAGATTATCTCGTTGATTATTGCGGAATATCTTTATTCTATTAAGTAATATGCGTAGAACTCTGTCCATGATTTCAAGTATCATCACTAAGTTGGATTCCCATAACAATTCTTTAAGAAATGTGCTTCTTGAATGTCTCCAGTTCTTTCAATAACAAATGTTTGTCTGCTTCTTGTTTTCTTGTTTGTTGAAAATCCTTTTCCGTATTTCCAGTCCTTGATATCTCAGGTGAACCGTCTGGTCTTTATAACTATCGTCCATTAGCTTTCTACCAATTATTTTGACAAAGTACAAGGGACTCGAATTAATTCTGAATTAGTTAAGATGAGCAATATGGCTTTCGCTTCTCTAGGGTAACTGCTATTAAGAATTATTGCTGAGTCAATCAGCAATGATGAAGTACAGACTGTTGTTTTGGATATTTCGAAGACATTTGACAATATTTTTTTTCATATCGCCCCAAGCAAGGCAGTTTAGTGCCACTATTTTGCAGGGGATTACATAAGAGGAAAGTTATGAGAAAGAGTGACATGTTATAAGGAGTGTCAGGAAGTGGGTAAGAGAAGGATGAATATGGTCATAAAATGAGGGATCAAACTATATATTGATTGTAATATAAAATTGATCCCTCACTTTATATTTACATAATAATTTCTCGTCTGTTGATAAGCCGTAGAAAACGAATCAGTCAGTCAATAAAATACCGATTAGCTACACATACATGCCTTTTAGATTTATTTACATTCTATGGAATATAAATGTATAGAATTTTTTTTATAATCATATCGCCCCAAGCAAGGCATTTTACTGCCACTGTTTTGCAGGGGGTTACATAAGAGGAAAGTCAAGAGAAAGAGTGACAGGTTATAGGGGGTGTCAGGAAGTGGGTAAGAAAAGGATGAGAATACTGATGAGAGTGGAGTGGATAGAGAAAGGAACATGTGAGAGAGGAGGCAGGTTAGTGAGATAGGAGATGACTATTGACTTTACATTTAAATTCGTGGAGATTGTAGCTGTCGGGGAAGAAAGTAAACGGAAGGGATTTCCACAGGTGGGAAGTGCGAGAAAAGAGACTATTCCGTATTTTCAGTCTTTAACATCTCAGGTGAATCGCCTAGTAATTTCTTTATTAGTACTAGGGACTCGAATTAATTCTGAATTAGTTAAGCATCTCACATAGCAGGTTGTTATTTATTAGATAAGCAATATGGCTTTCGCTTCTCTAGGGTAACTATTTTTAAGAGTTGTTGTTGAAAGAGTCAGTCAAGCTTTTAATACGAATGGGTCGTTGCTTTGGATATCTCGAAGACATTTGACAGAGTTTACTGGATTTCAAAAGTTGAAAGTTTATGGTCTTTCTGGACGGGTTTTTGAACTCTTTCTCATCTTTTTTTTATTTTTTTTTAATCATTTCACCCCTAGCAAGGTGGAAACGCCACTGATGTGCAGGGGGCTACATAAATGTAAAAAGATTAATTAGAAAAGAGTGAGGAGTACAAACTAGTTAGAAAGGAACAATAGAAAGCTGAGAAAGCATTCTAATTACTTTTTGCTTCCTAGTCAAATTTAATCTTCAAAAATGTAAATTTAATGTTAATTCTTATCTTCTGTCTCTTTAATTGTTGCTTTGTATAGTTTTCTCTCTTCAATATTATAAGTTTTTCATATTCTCTAACTAGCAGTATAGCCCGGCGTTGCTCGGGTGTAATGAAAGCTTTAAAACTAATCCATGGTCTTTGGACGTTGGCACGAAAGACTAAAAAGCAATAGTTGTTTCCAGTTAAAGCGAAACCGTAGACTGAAAGAAAAATGAATGGTTGTAAGTCAAATTTTGATTTCCTGGTATTGATATCAAATAAGTTTTTTCATCGTAAACTGAATTTTGAAGGCTAAATAAGTCCTCTGAGTAAATGGTATCATGGCTGAGACTAAGAACTACAATTATACCTACTTAGAGCCAAACCCGAAGCAAAAACTAAAATAAAAGGGCTGAAAAAAAAAATACAGACATAATACTGGCAGATAAACAGACACAAAGACAAACATCTTGCCTTATATATATATATATATATATATATATATATATATATATATATATTATCGATTTCCTGCATTTTTTTTTTAATCATATCACCCCAAGCAAGGCAAAAACGCCACTGATGCCCAGGGGGCTACGTAAGAGTGAAAAGTTTGGAAAAGAGAAAACCGGAAACCACATCCTAAACACGAATCAAGGGATGAGCCTCTTCACCTGTTCAATAGATGTGGGTCGAGTGTGAACCGGGCGATAGTTTAGTCTATCTACTATTGTAAGCACTATTGTAAGAATTGCAACCTTGAAACTTCTGAATATCGTTTCTTATGCGTTTGTCTATGAGTGTATCAAATTTGATTAAAATCGGACCACTCTTTCTATAACCCGATTTTTTCGATTATCGATTTTCGATATTTATCGGGGGTATCTCGACACAAAACCTAGCTAAGAACACTCGCAGACGCTTATAGTACAACTGTGTAAATTTTCAAGAAAATCGGTTCAGTCGTTTCGGAGTGTATAGGTAACGGACACACACACACACACACACACACACACACACACACACACACACACACAGGACAAAGTTCCATTTATAAATAAGTTTAGATACTCAGTAAACGGTTGCGTACTAGTGGCTTTTTTGCAATGAAATGATTACAAGAAAAATCTGTCGGCATATATCTCTTTGCAACTTTGGTCATCTGTTGTATTGCTTTCGTTTGACTACACAATTTTTGTCAACTTGATTTATTATTGTGTACCCTTAAAACATGAAGTCGTCGTATACATGACATACTTAAATGAATGATATCCTCTCTATAGTTTAAAAGTCGACTTATACAGAAGCTCGTCTCGTACAATATTTTTTAAAATCATTTCACCCTAAGTAAGGCATTCCACTGCCACTATAGCGCGAGGGGTTACATAGGGAAAGGTGCTGAGAGAGCGATTGGATATAGGAAATGTCAGAAGGAGGGTGATAGACGAGTAAGGAGGTACATAAGAAGAGTGTTTGAGAGAATGGGTGCGAGTTAGTGTGTTAGGAGGTGTCTATTCACCTTACATTTAAACTTCTGGAGTTTGTAGTCATCGGGGAAGCAAGTATGCAGATGGGAATTCTACAGGTGGGAAGTACGAGAAAAGAAACTGTTGGAGTAGAAATTACGGTTACATCTTATCTGTTTCACTGTAAAAGGGTGGGACGTAGTTGCTAATCTAGTATCTCGTGTAAATTCGTACCTAGGCGGCACCAATGATCTAAGTTAATTGGAGCAGAAGCCGTGAAAGTATTTACAGAAGAGGCACAGGGAAGCCGCGTCACGCCGGTGAGAGAGTGACTGCAGCTGTTCGCCAAGTCAGGATTGATCACGTTACAGATTCTCAGTTGTATTTTGTCAAAAAGTTTGCATTTGCGCGTGTTTTTAAAAAGTGGACAAAAGAAAGAGAAATATAGGTGACGACAGTTATAATGAAAAAAGAATCTGTTGCTGGATCCTTCTTTATTCTTGCCTTGTGCCATACTAAGTTAAACGTTGTAAGTGTCTATTCATCTAATCTAGTATCTCGTGCAAATTCGTACCTAGGGGGCACCAGTGATCTAAGTTCATCGGAGCAGAAGCCGTGAAAGTATTTATAGAAGAGGCACAGGGAAGCCACATCACGCCGGTGAGAGAGTGACTGCAGGCGGTCAGCGAAGTCGGTATCGATCACATTACAGATTCTCCGTTGTATTTTGTTAGAACCCCGAGGAGAATAGCAGGGGCACGCGACCAGATGCGGCAGCAGTATTCAATACACGGGCGGATGGTCTGTTAATCACTGTCCTATGAAAGGAGGCGGAATAGATTGGAGATAAAAAAGAATAAAATAGTTGTTATCCAGTCTTTTTGCCGAGATAACTGAATGCATAGACATCAGCAAAAAGACGAGTCGAAAATGCCAATTACAGGAATACTAAAATCAAGCAGGTAAAAAAAAAAATAAATGCCTGGGAAGTGTTCTTAAAAACCACGGAAAGTACGACACTGAGATCCGAAGATATATTAGAATGGTCAAGAATGCATTCCAAAAACTAAGCAGAGTATTAAGAGACAGGAAAATTTCGTTGGAAGCAAAGAAAAGTGTACTGGACTGTGACATGATATCTGTCCTTCAATATGGCTGCGAATTCTGGATAATCTAAAAATGCAGAAGAAACTCCAAGCAACAGAAATGTGGTTCTACAGAAGGATGCTGTGGATACCATAGACCGAACATACGATGAACGACGGAGTTTTGGAGAGAATGAAAACAAAACGGACACTTATAATTAACATCAGGAAGAGACAGATGAAGTTTCTGAGATACGTAAGAAGAAAAGGGGCTTTGGAGAATGTGATACTCACTGGGCGAATAGAGGGGAAGAGAGACAGGAGAAAGACATACTTGATGGGCTTTTCCAACGAACTTAAGTCACTGGTGCTCCCTCCACAAGTAATTACTGGTGCAACTTGAATGGCAAATCAACCAAATGCAGGCGTTAATTCTACTCCTCAGCTTCTTTTCTCGCAATTCCAGCCTGTGGAACTCCTTTCCGTATACTTGCTTTCCTGACGGCTATAACCTCCAGGAATTTAAATGCAATGTCAATTCTCATCTTTTATCCACTTGACTCCAGCTCTTTCTACATCACCCCGTGTATATTGTTCTTTTCCTTTCTCTCTACCTTCGCAAGTGTCTTCACTCCTGTGTTCACATTCTTCTCTTGCCTTTTCTCCTTCAACCCCTTCAGCTGGTTCGTCTTTCTCTTCACTCTCCTTTTGCCTAAACCTTTACTCTTATGTAGCCCCCTGCACATCAGTGGCTGTACCTCCTTGCTTGGGGTGAAACGATTAAAAAAAAGAGCAGGGTTTGTGAGCAATAACAAAACAAAATGTATTAAGAGTTACAAGGGGCAGGATCATGAGGAAGGCCAAATTCCCCGAAAAGTTTATATACAACGTGAATTTAAATTGTCATCATTTTTCTCTTTGATAACCAAATACCCTTGGGAGAGGTATTAATCCTTATATTCCTTCCAGTTATGGGTTAAATAACAGGACAGATTGGGTTCTATAGCCTTGATCAGCAACCAGTCTGCCGCAGAAAGTAATGGCAACCTTCTGCGGGATAATCGTCGGCCCAGTCAGACATGTCCCTTTCGAGACATGATCGTCCAAGCGTGTATCACGTATGGTACTTAACTGACTGACTATTTATTAATCCTAGTTCCAATTTTTATAATCAGACGTTTTATTTGTGGTGCAGCGGATATCGGTTCGGAACGAGAAATCGGGGAGCCGAGTTCGAATTCCAGTTGAATTCCTTTCATACCCTTGGGAAACGTAATTATCCGTTTCTTTCCTCCAGTTATGGGTTCAATAACAGACCAGATTGAGATATATAGCCTTGGCTGGCAACCAGTCTACCGCAGAAAGTAATGGCAACCTACTGCGGGATAATCTTCTGCCCAGTCAGTCATGTCTCTTTCGAGACATGATCGTCCAAGCGTGTATCACGTATGGCACTTAAATGACTGACTGAATATAATAGTTGAAATCATGACTAAGACTTCTACTGGTCATAAAGAAGGGGATCAGTTTTCTATTGTTATAAAGTAATAAACATTTTCCACCACTAATTAGTACACAATAATATAATATATCTCTTCTCCCGCTAGCTATGAGTCAAATATCAGGATGTATTGTGTTCTATAGCTTTGTGTAGCAACCAGTCTATCGCAGAAAGCAATGGCAACCTCCTGCGGGATAATATTCTGCTCAGTCAGTCATGTCTCTTTCGAGACATGATCGTCCAAGCTTGTATCACGCATGGCATTTAACTGACTGACTGATAACCATCCATCTCTTATCTTTTTCTTCGACATCCCCTGTACATTTTTTTTGTTTCACTGTAACCTCTGAGCAACAGTAGCTGCTCAGCCTTGTTTGGGGGTAAAATTGTTATTAAAAAAAAAAGAATGGTAACAGAAATTTGAACTGGAGTCTTCGATTTCGTTTTCCGCGCCGACGACCATTACATGTCTTGAAATTCCCAAAAAAAGTAAAAGATGTGCAACAACATAAATGGCAACCTGGAAACTTTGTATGTGAACAGCTTAACGCAGAAGCTTCACTTTATTGAGGAGCTTATTTTTTTCATAGTACGGGTAGGGATTCGGTGGTTCTGTGAGATCTGAATATTCAGTAGGTTTTATGTGGTGCTTACATCAGAGGAAAATAATTTGAAAACTGATGTCTTTTTAAGCCTCGATTTTGAATATCGAATTAGATGCAATCACGTTCAGAACGAGAAAGCTGACGAGATTTCCTACAAGATGATAAATTTCAATGTTGTTGTTCGATACAGATCAATTGATAGTCTTTCTTCAGATTTATTTTAACAGCAGATCAACTTTATTGGAAACACGTGAAAGAAAAACCAATCATTTCAAGATTATTACTTTTTGCTTTTTTTTTCTTCGTCACTTCCTAATCTCAAGGAAAAATCAGACAGCCAATTTCGAATTCCAGTCGGGATCATTATATTTCTTTACACGAAAAATAACATAGAAAAATATTTGAAGGAAGGGACGCATTAATACCTTTCCCAAGGGTATTTGCGCGTAAGTGAATGCAAGGAATTCAACTGAAATTCGAACTCGGCTCCCCGATTTCTCGTTCCGAGCCGATATCCACTGCGCCACAACGCACAACGCTGAAGTACAAATCTTCAAATTTCAATCTACCCATCGTGTTACATAATCTTCTTCTTCTTCTTTGTGCCTTGCCATTTCAGGGTGTAGGCTATGATGGCCTTCTACGTATCCCTATCCCTGGTGGCACACTTTCTCCTGTAACACTACGCAACCCTCGTTCTGTCATCCACCTGCTCAGGCCCTTCAAATATGTTATCCGCTGCTTTCCTATGTCTCTTTTCCCCTCTATCTGGCCTGTTAGTATCAGGCTCTCCAAGACCTCCTTCCTCATTGCATGTCCCAGAAACTTCAGTTGTCTCTTCCTGATGCTCACTATTAGTTTTCTTTTCAATGCCATTCTTTCCAAAATCTCATCATTGCTCACATGTTCGGTCCATAATATCCGCAGCATCCTTCTGTTGCTTCAAGTTTTTCCTTCGTCTTTCATGATATCGCCCAGCATTCACTGCCATATTGTAGAACCGATATCACATAGCAATCTAGCACTCTCTTCTTTGTTTCTAGTGAAATTTTCCTGTCTCTTAATACTCTACTCAGCTTCTGGAATGCGTCCTTCGCCATGCCAATTCGCCTTCGGATCTCGGTGTAACACTTTCCTTCTTCTGTCAGAACAATTCCCAGATATTTAGATTTTGTACCTGCTTGATTTTATTATTCCCCACCTAATCTAATAAGGGTATTTTGAAAATAATTTCGCCCTCAAGCAAGGCGACAATAATGCGAGGAGAGAGACAACTTTTTTTAATCGAATAACAATCAACACGCACTGTCTTTCTTCATATTTCTTTTCATTCCGTTTTTTAATATATTTTTCGCCCTTTTTTATTTCTCTCTGCTTCTTCTTTATTCCTTCTTCTTTTTTTTCATTTTCTTCTTTCATAGTTTTCTCTTTCTGCTTTTTTCTTTATTATTCCAAAAGCCAATGTGGCATATTCTGACACGAAGGTAAACTCTCGTGTCACATTTGACAAGACAAACTACAAGTTCCGGCTGCTCATTCAAGGATTTATTTGATATTCAAAGAAACGAAAAGAAATCACGAAAAAAAAAAAAAAAGAAACCAAAAGCGAGCGCGCACGCACACACACACACACACACACACACACACACACACACACACACACACACACACACACAAAACAAAAAAAAACACGAAAAAAGAACAACCTTTCAATTGTTTTGTTACATCTGGAGGAAAATTCAATGTTATTTTAAGATAATACATATTCCTCAAAAAATCTATTGTTTTTTTTATTATAGAATTCTGTCTCTCGAAAAATACAAATCTTCGTCGTCTTGTCGCGAATAAGAAATAAAAGTAACATTTTTTTTCAGTGTTTTCAAATTCGCGAGCCTGTGCGAAAATTCATTTTGATCAATAAAAGAGGGATTGAAGGAAAGACTAAGGTAAAGTTTAACCAGCCTATTTGAAAATTTGCTTTGACCAATGAAACTGAGAAAAAGTAACGATGTCAAGTCACTTTTTGATATAAATAGGCAGAGAAACTTGAAGAGAGAGGCACACACACACACACACACACACACACACACACACACACACACACACACACACACATTATGACATTAAAGGGTTGCACTTATACTTGTAATTAGTATAGTGGATTTCAAAGGAACATAATTCGTAGGTTAAAAAGGAAACGATAATAATTAATGTTTATTTCTGAAACGCAAGAAACGATTCAATATAATTTCTTTTTCATGACGACGATGATGATATTATTATTATTATTGATATTATTCATATTACTATATATTATTATTAGTATCATTATTACTATCATGATTATTATCACTATTCTAAGAGAGAACAGAGCACTAACCAAGTGTCGCTGGGGTGCAAATATCCAAAAGCCAGTGCATACTACGCACATGCATAACAGCCAAATGTTCGCTATAAGCTGGCATCTTTTGATAAAAGTAGTGCATAAATTTGCATGTATTGTTAGAAATACCCTTTAAGTCGAGTATTGTACTTCGATCATTTTTTCTTCGATTTAGAGTGTTTTATTATTATTATTATTATTATTATTATTATTATTATTATTGTTATCCTCCTCATCATGATCATGTTTCTATTTCTGCTACGGTCACACTATCTACCATATCTGCGGATCGATCTAAGGCAGGTAGTTGTGCGTTGTTATGGCTAAATTTCGTTTGTTTTTCTACCTTCAATAACATCACTAGGGTTACGTGGATAAAGCTCTACTTAGTGTGTCGGCTGCACTTATCAAGACCATATTTTCTATTTTTGTTAAGCTGAGATTTCAAGTAATTTTTTTTAATGTGCTGTTTTGTTTCTTTTTTATCATTCCAAGCGCACCTACCAACACTGGTACTATTCTTGCTTTGAATTTTCACATTTTTTCTATTCAAATTTCCAGGTCTTTATACTTTGATGGAGTTGATTATTATTATTATTATTATTATTATTATTATGTCATTTTTCATCATATTTCGATTTCTGCTTTGGTCTCACAACCAACCAAGTCTGCGGGGAGACCTAAGGCAGGTAGTGGCGTGTTGTTATGGCTCCATTTCATGTTTTTCTATCTTCCCTATCATCCCCAGCATTACATAGATAAAGTTTTCCTTAGTGTGTGGGCTGTACTTAATAAGACAATTTTTTGTATATCTCTTAAGCTGGGGTTTCCAGGGATTCTTTCAATGTGTTGTTTTGTTCCATTTTTTATCATTCCAAGTGCACCTACTATCACTGGCACAACTCTTGTTTTCAATTTCCACATTTTTTCTATTTCAATTTCCAGGTCTTTATATTTTGACAGTTTTTCAAATTCCTTGATTGCTATGTTACAATCCGCTGGACAAGCCATATCAATTAATAGACAGGTTTTCTCCTTCTGGTTTTTAACAATAATGTCTGGTCTGTTTGCTTCAATTTTTCTGTCTGTGTAGATGGTGTAATCCCATAGAATGGTTACATCTTCTATTTCTGTAACCGGTGCTGGGTGGTGTTCATACCAGTGTTTGTTTACAGCTTTTCCATAATGTTTGCACATTGCCCAATGTAAATATTGCCCAACTCTATCGTGGCGATTTTTATATTCATTTGGGGCAAGCACAGAACAGCCTGAGATTAGGTGGTCTATTGTTTCTTGGTGTTTATCACAAAACCTGCATTTTGGATCCATATTATTATGCATAATATTTGCCTGAAAATTTCTAGTGAAAAGACTTTGGTCTTGTGCTGCAAGAATAAAGCCTTCAGTTTCAGACTTTAATCCAGATGCACGTAACCATCGATGAGTATTAACTTTGTCAACATTGGATTTATTGGCACGTACTGGATATTGGCCATGCAGTGGTTTGTCTTGCCAGCGCTGTTTCATCTGTTCAAGAGCTTTATCTTTGGCTTTCATTTTCATATTTTTTGCCGCAATAGTTGGTTCTTGGCTTCTGTTTTGCTTTTCTACAGAATCTACTAACTGTAAATCTTGTTTGTATTTACTGCCTTCTTTTATTATTGAATATTTTTTCTTTCTTTCTTCTTGTTGCCTTACTAATTGTATCATCCAATCCTTTGTTGTTTCTATGTATGTTAGCAAGCCAATAGTTGTTGTCTTGTATGACAATTCCAGCTGAATAAGACCTCTTCCACCTTCTTTACGGGGTATGTATAGACGGTCTACATCAGCCTTTGGATGATGCATCTTATGCTTAGAAAGAAGCTTTCTTTATTATTATTATTATTATTATTATTATTATTATTATTATTATTATCGAAGTGACAACAAAAGATCAATTGACACCAAGGTTTTTCGATACTCCAGAACTTTCTCTAGTATTGTTATTGCGTCTAGAAGTGCTGTTGTCTAAATAGTTTCAGTTCGTTCTCCGGGTTTTAGTCTTTCTTCCACTCCTTTTGCTAATTTCTGTCTTACTGTGCAAAACTCCCTAATAATCAAGAGTAAACCTATCTGGTTGTAACTAAAATTCCGTCCGATTTATATATATATATATACTGACCTTTATGTCTGAGTGAAAACTGCACATCGTAAGCTACCCTAACAATGGTGAACGATTGAACCGTAGAGATGAATTAACAGTGTTATGTAAACATCGAACATATTTTTCGTTAAAATTTAATTAATGAAAAGCTGTCAGTTACATCTCGAGCTCTAATATATATATATATATATATGTATATCTATATATAAAATTATAGTTAAAATTACTGACCTTTATGTCTGAGTGAAAACTGCACATCGTAAGATACCCTAACAATGGTGAACGATTGAACCGTAGAGATGAATTAACAGTGTTATGTAAACATCGAACATATTTTTCGTTAAAATTTAATTAATGAAAAGCTGTCAGTTACATCTCGAGCTCTAATATATATATATATATGTATATCTATATATAAAATTATAGTTAAAATTATTTACCTATTTGAAGTATTATGTGGCCCCACTAGATACCTTACTCAGATAAAATAATCCTCTGCAAAAGTTAATTAATATATATGTTTCATCCACAAAATAAAAAATGAATATTATATTAATAAAATAAAATAAACCCCCACAATACTAAAAAGTCACTTTATTTCATCTAATCATAGATAGTAGTCAATTAAAATTGTCTACCCATTTAAAAAATCTAAGGTCCCACTATGCGGTTTACCCAGACAAAACTAAACAGAGACTTGTTCAGAACGAAACCACCTCGCCCCCTCTACTAACCCAAATCTGTATCTCTATGGTTACAAACTGCCGACGGACCAGCTTAGACATACTAAATTCACATCTCCCACATCACTTACATATCACATTCCCAAAAATAAACCGTTTCCACCATTTATTTTCAGTTCCACATATCACCCGAAGAGGAGCAGTTCAGCTCCGAAACATGAAACATTTTGTGTAGTGATACTATTCTTTTATAAACCATTGTAACAACTATTACAATACAAAGCTCTACTCTGTATCGAGTACTCTTTATAATAGTAAGTGCTTGAACAATGTGTTTAAAATCTATCTTTTCTGTCAATTTCTTACAATATATATATATAGTGTCGCTATGTACATTTAATTCATAATTATGATGATATTAAGCTCTACAATATTTATTGCACTGGGCACTGTTTACGTAAAAAAAAAATTAAAAAAATATATAAATGCCATAGGGGACTCAAAATCGTAAAACCTTAGATCCTCTTCACCTGGATATATATATATATATAACTGTTTAATTAATTAGTTTTTGCTCATGATAGAATTAGACCAGTACACAGTTGTATTAAAAAGTGTTTAATACAATTATATTGTAGAACTTTTGAATATTTTTAATTTGTAAACCAGTTATTAAGCGACTTAGATTTTTTCCGTCTGGTGTCTTTAATTACAATAAATGATTACAATAAATGATTACAATAAATGATTTTCCCTTTTTTTTGAAGTTTTTTTATTTAAGAACGCTCAACCATGGATTAAAACGTTATATTTTCTTGTAATTTTAAAAATTGCGCTATCAAAATTCTCCGTTACGTGAGCGTTTAAAAAATCACTATTACGTGAGCGTTCCAAAAAAAGCAACAACAAAAAAAAAAAAAAAAAAAAAAAAACAAAAACGTTAAAATCAGTTATTGCAAATAGCTTGAAGACACAACATTGTAGAAGCCTAGGTCGCGTAATAACTCGTTTACAAATGAAGAATACACACACACACACACACACACACACACACACACACATATATATATATATATATATATATTTGGTTTTCTATATGTCTATGTGTTTGTTATTATCAGGCTCATATATTAGAGTTGAGGTATTGAGAGTGAGTAGTGATGTTTTCAGCTGAGATCGAATATTGTCAAAGCTAGAAAAAGGCCAATAAATGAAGGTTATCCGGCAATGTCATTGGCAGTAATAATGATTCCCCATGTGGGGAATAAATGCTGAACACCGGTGGAACTGAACTCTTTAACAAGATCCAACCAACACTGATCCGCTGAGCATCAACGAAATAATACCCAAATTGGCATGACTAATTATCGATGACTGACACTAGTATTTCAAGAATTCCCCACCATCAACAGCCAAGGATTAGTAAGTGAATCACATGTGAGATTTTCATTGACAAGCGCTTAGAGAGCAGTAGCCTTGATATCACACTGGTTCACAAGTGAAGCCATGAATGAACTCTGAAAGACGTTAAGATACTTTGGGATAAGAATAACAGAAAAGTGAAATAAGGGGAAAGAGAGAGCAACCTAAACATGGCAGTGCGAATCGGAGATATATGCCAAAGTTGTCCCATTTGCGGTTGGCATACTCACGATTGTTTATCGGAAACTCTCTGCTTTGCAGGACGCCCTGGTAAGACCTCACATCATTGAAAGCTCGCTGGTGGCAGCACTGCTTTGAACAGCTTTTGTGCTGAGGAAAGTGTTATATCTCTAAATTGCGGGAATTAGCCGAGATGGCTACCAGCAGTCTTCTACCCGGTTGAAAGATCTAACGGCTGAAGAGGATACAAAATCAAATAATAATTATGATGATGATGACAATAGCAATAACAGCGGTAATAATAATAATAATAATAATAATAATAATAATAATAATAATAATAATGACACTTATGATGAAACTAATACTAATAATGAAGATGATGATAATAATAATAATAATAATAATAATAATAATAATAAATAAAAACAAGATTTACAGTTAGTAGATTCTGTAGAAAAGCAAAACAGAAGCCAAGAACCAACTATTGCGGCAAAAAATATGAAAATGAAAGCCAAAGATGAAGCTCTTGAAAAGATGAAACAGCGCTGGCAAGACAAACCTCTGCATGGCCAATATCCAGTACGTGCCAATAAATCCAATGTTGACAAAGTTAATACTCATCGATGGTTACGTGCATCTGGATTAAAGTCTGAAACTGAAGGATTTATACTTGCAGCACAAGACCAAAGTCTTTTCACGAGAAACTTTCAGGCAAATATTATGCATAATAATATGTATCCAAATTGCAGGTTTTGTGATAAACACCAAGAAACAATAGACCACCTAATCTCAGGCTGTTCTGTGCTTGCCCCAAACGAATATAAAAATCGCCATGATAGAGTTGGGCAATATTTACATTGGGCAATGTGCAAACATTATGGAAAAGCTGTAAACAAACACTGGTATGAACATCATCCAGCACCGGTTACAGAAATAGAAGATGTAACCATTCTATGGGATTACACCATCTACACAGACAGAAAAATTGAAGCAAACAGGCCAGACATTATTGTTAAAAACCAGAAGGAGAAAACTTGTCTATTAATTGATATGGCTTGTCCAGCGGATTGTAACATAGCAATCAAGGAATTTGAAAAACTGTCAAAATATAAAGACCTGGAAATTGAAATAGAAAAAATGTGGAAATTGAAAACAAGAGTTGTGCCAGTGATAGTAGGTGCACTTGGAATGATAAAAAATGGAACAAAACAACACATTGAAAGAATCCCTGGAAACCCCAGCTTAAGAGATATACAAAAAATTGTCTTATTAAGTACAGCCCACACACTAAGGAAAACATTATCTATGTAATGCTGGGGATGATAGGGAAGATAGAAAAACATGAAATGGAGCCATAACAACACGCCACTACCTGCCTTAGGTCCCTCCGCAGACTTGGTTGGTAGTGAGACCAAAGCAGAAATCGAAATATGATGAAAAATGACATAATAATAATAATAATAATAATAATAATAATAATAATAATAATAATAATAATAATAACAATAATAATAATTGTATCATAGCAACGAAGGAATTCGAAAAACTGTCAAAATATAAAGACCTGGAAATTGAAATAGAAAATATGTGGAAATTGGAAACAAGTATCATACCAGTGAGAGTGGGTGCAGTTGGAATCATAAAAAAATGGAACAAAACAACACATTGAAAGAATCCCTGGAAACCCCAGTTTAAGAGATATACAAAAAACTTTCTTGTTAAGTACAGCCCACACACTAAGGAGAACTTTGCCTATGTAACGCTAGGGATGTTAGAGAGATATGAAAAAACATGAAATGGAGCCATAACACACCACGACCTGCGTAAGGTCTTTCCACAGATTTGGTAGCTAGTGCGACCATAGCAAAAAATCAAATTATAATGAAAAATGACATAATAATAATAATAATAATAATAATAATAATAATAATAAGAAGAAGAAGAAGAAGAAGAAGAAGAAGAGAAGAAGAAGAATTATAATAATGGTATGAACTAATGAATATATATTCGACATAGAATAATCTACGCTAACCGCCTAGACATAGGAATTATTGACCATATAAGAAATATGTGTTTTCCTACTGATATATTGACAGATGTTGCAAAAAATATGAAGCTGTAAAAAATACAAGGACTTTTATTGGAAGTTTTTCAAGAATGCGGCGTAAAAGGACATGAATCATTCCAGTTGTGCTTTGGTCTCTGGGGTTGATTAGAAAACGTTTTTATAGAGTTTTAAAGAATTCCCCATCAGCCGATGGCTTAAAGAGATACAAAGAATTGTTCTTACAAGCACAGTTCCTGTTTTTCGAAAAGCTTTGTTCATGCAAAAATGTCTATTTTTATTTATTTTTAAATTTTAGAAGAATATGATACGATGGCATTTCTTTTTGAGACCCGGGAGAAATGAGTATAAAAAAAATAGCAAAAGAAACAATAACTCCACAAAATCTTATTATTAGGTCGGGATGGATAGAGAATTTACAGTAGAAACTTCTAAGAGACAGTAGCTTAATACACCAGGCATATTGGCGTGAAAAAGACATTCAGTTAAGTGCCATACGTGATACACGCTTTGTGAGATCATGTCTCGAAAGAGACAAGCATGACTGGGCAGAGGATTATCTCGCAGTAGGTTGCCCTTGCTTTCTGTGGTAGACTGGTTGCCATCCAAGGCTATAGAAGCCAATCTGTCCTATTATTTGACTCATAGCTGGAGAGAGAAGAGATGTATTATATTATTAAGTATTAATTAGTGGGGGATCAGTTCATTACTTCATAACAATAAAAAACTGATCACTTCACTTTATGCCCAGTAGGAACCTTAATCATGTTTCCAACTATTATTATCAGTCAATCAGTCAAGTGCCATACGTGATACACACTTTGGGCGATCATGTCTCGAAAGAGACATGACTGACTGGACAGAAGATTATCTCGCAGTAGGTTGTTATTTCTTTCTGCGGTAGACTGGTTGTCAACTAAGGCAATAGAAACCAATCTGTTTTGTTAATTTAACTCATAGCTAGAGGGAAGAGACGGATTAATACCTTTCCCAGGGGTATTTGCGCGTATTCGACTGGAACTTGAAATCGGTTCTCCGATTTTTCGTTCTGGGCACCACAACGAACATATGCAGCACAACGCACATGCCTAATAAGTATCAGTCAGTTAAGTGCCATACGTGATACACGCTGGGGCGATCATGTCTCAAAAGAGACATGACTGACTGGGCAGAAGATTATCCCGCAGTAAGTTGCCATTGCTTTCTGCGGTAGACTGGTTGCCAGCCAAGGCTATAGAAACCAATCTCTCCTATTATTTAACCCATAACTGGAGAGAAGAGACTGATTAATACCTTCCCGAAGGGTATTTGTGCATAAGTGAAGGCGAGGAATCCAACTGGAATTCGAACTTGGCACTCCGATTTGTCGTTCCGAGTCGATATTCACTGCGGTGTGAGATAACATAGAAAAATAAAGTATCATTAATAATCCAATGTGTATTTTTCAAAGAAAGAAAGAGTAAATGAAATACGAGAAGGTAATTAGGACGGATATGCGTTGTGGTGCAGTGGATATCGGCTCAGAAGGAGAAATCAGAGAGCCGAGTTCGAATTCTCTATTATTCACTTACGCGCAAATACCATTGGAAAAGGTATTAATTCGTCGCTTCTCCCTTTAGCTATGGGTTAAGAAGCAGAAGAGATTGGGTTCTGTAGATTTGGTTCGCATTTAGTATACTGCAGAAAGTAAGAATAACCTACTGCCGGAAAATCTGCCCAGTTATTCATGTCTCTTTCGAGACATGAGCGCCCAAACGTGTGTCATGTAGGGCACTTACTCACTGAATTAGTTATATCCCATTCATATCCCTTTTGAAGTTGAAGAAGACCACAATCGTACGAAATCTCATCGGTGTACTTGGTACAGTGACAAACAGAATGAAGAAAAGGAAAAGACAATTGGCATTAATTGCCCAATGAAACAGAGAAAGTTCCTCTTAGGAAACGGCAAGAATAATCAGAAATGTCATAAACACTAAGAATCAGAGGAAAATGCTTTATATTACGGTTGCTAGTTTTTGGAATTAATTCATGAATTACGAAATATTAAGGTCTTATATGAGCTAATAATCCTCTTTATTTTAATAAAGACCATTATATATATATAGTCATCCGCAGACAGTTCTGTTTCGCTGTATCACAGCTTATCAGTACTTTTAGACATCCGATTGCTTTTTACCCAGAATTGAAACCTGACCGTCAGTCAGCGATTCTACCTTTGAGCTATAGGCGCTCGGTAGAAGGAGGCAGACTTTTAGCGTGTGATATGTCATGTATACATATGTCAGTAGTGAGAATGCTCTAATTCATTACTGAATGAACGATATATATATATCTTCTGTGAGGCTCATAGAAAGAGAGACGAAAGTGTGGCAGCGTTCGCTCAGTTCGTCATCTCTACTACCAGTTATTAAACTTTACTACCAATCATTAAAGCTCTTGCTGCGTTTGCGCTTTTTAACAGTGCCTTATATATATATATATTGACGGATGTGCGTTATGGTGCAGTGGATGTCGGCTCGGAGGGGGAAATCGGTGAGTCGAGTTCCAGTTCCAGTTCCAGTCGAACACTTTGCATTCACTTACGCACTGGTACCCTTGGGAAAGGTATTAATCCGTCCCTTCCCGACAGTTATGGGAGAAATAACTGAGGTCTGTTGTTCATGTGATCTGTGGCAGACGTCTGTACCGATTGTTTGTTATCAGCAGTTCCAAAAGTGTGGATGGTGCTACACAAGCCTTCACCACTTTAAACAATTTTTTGTGTGGCTGTCTGTGTTAGACGCTCATACGTCGAAATCGATGGAAGAGTCCATTATGACGAAGCCTGAACCGTCGCCTTGGATATCTCTAAAGCGTTCGACAGAGTTTGGCATGCTGGCCTTCGACGCAAATTGCGGAGCTATGGTATAGCTGGACAATTGTTTGAACTAATCCAGTCATTCCTATCTAACCGAACATTGAAAGTGGTATTAAACGGACATGCCTCCCAGAGCTACCATACGAACGCGGGTGTCCCTCAAGGCTCTATCCTAGGTCCTACGCTCTTTCTGATCTACATTAATGATCTCCCCGATACCATAATATCCCAAGTAGGTATGTACGCCGATGACACCACAGTTTACTCTCGCCTCGATCAAAAATCTGGTGTGGGCGACAAAGCTAACCTTGCAGCCGAGCTTGGAAAGGACCTCCAATCCGTAGTGGACTGGGGTAAGAAATGGCTCGTAAATTTTAATGCTTCTAAAACGAAGCTACTATCAACTAGCCAACCGAACCTACCTCCCATTAGCATGGACCAGGCTTGCATCCTAGAGAGTAAAACACTGCGCCTCCTTGGTCTCACACTTTCAGCGGACCTCAAATGAAATGACTATATCGAATCTATTGCTAAATCTGCTGCTATGAAAGTCGGTTCTCTGTGCATTGTCCGAAGATTTTTTCCGTCTGAATCTATCCTGCACATTTATAAATCTACCATCCGCCCGTGCATTGAATACTGTTGCCATATCTGGTCGGGTGCCCCTGCTATTCTCCTTGGGCTTCTCGACAAGGTACAGCAGAGGGTCTGTAATGTGATCGATACTGACTTGGCAGACCGCCTGCAGTCTCTCTCTCACCGGCGCGACGTGGCTTCCCTGTGTCTCTTCTATAAATACTTTCACGGTTTCTGCTCCGATGAACTTGGATCACTGCTGCTTCCTAGGTTCGAATTTGCACGAGATACTAGATTAGCAACTAGATCCTACCCTTTTACAGTGAAACCGATAAAATGCAACCGCAACTTCTACTCCAACAGTTTCTTTTCTCGTACTTCCCTACTGTGGAATTCCCTTCAACATGACTGCTTCCCCGACGGTTGCAATCTCCAGGAGTTTAAATGTAAGGTCAATAGACACCTCCTAACACACTAACTCGCTTCTATTCTATCAAACACTCTTCCCACCCACCCAACTACGTATCACCCCCCTTCTGACATTTCCTATATCTAAACACTCTTTTTATTTACCTTCCCCTATGTAACCCCAAGCGCAATAGTGGCAGTGGAATGCCTTGCTTGGGGTGAACCGATTAAAAAAAATATATATAATCCTGTCACGATCGGGGGGCGGGGTAGATAACCTAAGAGAAAACAACTATTAACCCTACCAAATATTGTGCCGTCAATAATGACGGTAGAAATACACTCGTAATACTAATGATACTACTACTACTACTACTAAGAAAATTGTACTAACAAGTTCAACTCTTCATCTATGTAAAATTGTGTGTGATCATACGATTTGTTTTTTGTTTACAGTGAAAAATGGAATGAAGCCATTTCTGACCTAAGGTTTTTGGTTGTGACCCGGAGAGAAATCAGGGAGAAATTCTGGAGAGAAATCCAAGAAATTAGTAATAGTAATAATAATAATAAGAAGAAATATGAAAAGTCCTACTCACAAGTAGAATGTACGTTGTGGTTCAGTGAATATCGGCTTATAACAAGGAAACAAGTCAAATATCTTGGCAGTCTCTCGTGGCATAGAGTATTACTATTATTTCTTTCTTTTCTGGAAAATCTCCGTGTACCCGCAGACGATGGTTCGCGTACCTGCTACGGTACGCGTACCACACTTTGAGTAGCACTGTACTAAATTACTGGTGCAGCATCTCTCAAGAAATACAACAAAATTTCGTCCGAACAAGTGCAGATCATAACCCGTGAAAATCTGGTCCATTTCATTCGTTTTCTTTTGTTTAAATTGGAAGTGGAAATAAAAACAATCACATGCCTCGCTTGACTTCTGACATTGATGATGAACCGGCTTGTTATAATAAATATTAAATTTATATTTGTAAGGAGCATTGTAATGCAGTGGATATCGGCTCGGAACGAGAAATCAGAGAACCGAGTTCGAATTGTAGATGAGTAGTGTTAAACACGTAACGCAAAAAAATTATTCCTAAAAAGAGGGTAGATGAGTAGTCTCAAACACACGAACGCCAAAAAATGTTCTTCCCAAAGAGAGTGTAGATTAATAGTCTCAAACACAAGAACGCCAAGAGGCATGACTTACTGGGCAGGGGATTTTCCCGCAGTAGGTTGCCATTACTTTCTGCAGTAGAATGGTTACTGACAAAGGCTATAGAACCCAGTCTGTCTTACTATTTAACCCATAGATGGAGAGAAAGGAGACGTATTAATACCTTTTCCGAGGGTAAGTATGACTAAATGAATTCGAAAGCGTTTAATAACGAACCGATATCCAAAGCAGCACAACGCCCATTCTTACGTGACTACTATCATTTCAGTCCGTCAGTTGAGTGCTATATGTGATACATGCTTTGAACGATCATGTCTTGAAGGAGACATGACTGACTGGGCAGAAGATTATCCCGCAGTAGGTTGCCATTGCTTTCTGCTGTAGACTGGTTGCTAGCCAAGGCTAAAGAACACAAGCTGTCCTATTATTTAACTCATAACTGGAGGGAAGAGACGAATTAATACCTTTCCCAAGGTTATTTGTGCGTAAGTGAATGCAAGGAGTACAACTGGAATTCAAACTCGGCTCCCCGATTTCTCGTTCCAAGACGATATCCGTTGCACCACAACGCACATCCTCACACCAAAACACTTACTGTCATTTATATTGTTTAAATTACACTAGAAGACTATTTACTAGTATTTAATTTCACTTTTAATAAGTAGTACCGTTGTGCTCTTACACCAGATTAGTTAAAATGTTAGTTAAATGAACTAAGTTAAGCAAATATTGACTGAAAAGGTGTATAAAAGTTTAAAAAAACAAACGAAAAATGAACTAAGTTAAGCAAATATTGACTGAAAAGGTGCATAATAGTTTAAAAAAACAAACGAAAAATGAACTAAGTTAAGCAAATATTGACAGAAAAGTTGTATAAAAGTTTAGAAAAAACGGAAAATGGACTAAGTTAAGCAAATATTGACTGAAAAGTTGTATAAAAGTTAAAAAAAACAAACGGAAAATGGACTAAGTTAAGCAAATATTGACTGAAAAGTTGTATAAAAGTTAAAAAAAACAAACGGAAAATGGACTAAGTTAAGCAAATATTGACTGAAAAGTTGTATAAAAGTTAAAAAAAACAAACGGAAAATGGACTAAGTTAAGCAAATATTGACTGAAAAGTTGTATAAAAGTTAAAAAAAACAAACGGAAAATGGACTAAGTTAAGCAAATGTTGACTGAAAAGTTGTATAAAAGTTAAAAAAAACAAACGGAAAATGGACTAAGTTAAGCAAATATTGACTGAAAAGGGTGTATAAAAGTTTAAAAAACAAACGAAAAATGGTTTATACCGGTATAATTTATAATTTGAGAAGAGGACGTCATGAGCACATCTTTAGAAATTAATTTTATGTTCCCACCACCATTCGCTGCTCCTCAAAATAAATAAAAGATAAAGTTTTTATATAAATAATAGCTCACCAAATATATTTCTCTTTATGAAAATGATGTTTCCCGGCGGATTACTTTAACAGTATGAAATGTTTTCCGAGTATTTTATTATGGCGGACAAGGTGAGTGCATTAAGACGGGGGCTGATTTATGTTTGCGTGAGCTTTACAAAGAATATGAGGCTTTTATACACGAAATGAGATTAATCAACGAAAGCCTCTTTGTGTGAAGACGCTATTACTTAGAACGTTATATTTCATAGAGTTAACACGTAGGTTAAGTGTGGGCAGAGTGGAGGTGTTGAGGTGAAAGCGAATGTGAACTGCGTCACCTTTCTGACGAATAGAATCTGTGGCCTTCCTAGGCTAAATGTGCACTTTGTCGTTCATTTTGCTCGTCGTTCCCAAACAAGAATTTTCAGAGAGTCAATTCTCCTCACGTCTAAAATAGACGTCGCTTTCGGCGCAGGTAGGTATTTTGATTTTTTTAAAAAAAAAGTACTTTCTGAAAGCCAGTCGAATTTCTTTTGGAGGCAAAACTGATAGAATTGAAGAGAGGTTGTGATTCCAGAAAAATCAGAGAAAAGATAAATAAATAAAAAGATTTTACACAGAAATATTTTGTCTGGTGTCATATGAGCAGTAAATATAAGACAGAGCAAGAAAAAAAATCTATTTTCAAACCGGGGCGGATATAGAACATTTTCCTCCGTTTTTCAAAGAAATATTCAGCATTTGGAAAACTGGGCGAATTTATCTGAATGTTTCGTCTACATTTTTCTACCTTTTGAGGAAGTGTTTCGATCTCATTTTTTAATATAATAGAGGAATCTTTTAGATGTCTGACTGTCTTTATTTTCTTCGAATTCTTCAGAATAACATCGCTATAAAAATTGATAGGTTTTGGTCAGCAAATAGAACGACAACTGAAAATAACTTAGAAAACCCTGAAAAAATATTGAGTTACCCAGTTCTTTGAACAAATTAAGATTGGTTTAGTAAAAGACGTCTAAGTCATGACAGAAGAGTTTTAATTGAGACAAAATTGGTGAAAATAATATTGATAGATTTGCCGCATATTCTTTATGAATCCAACCTTAATATCAATTAATGCTTCAATACAATACCTGAAACGTTGACATACCTAAATCAGATGATCTTTATTTATTTTCCTTGCTCGGGTGGAATGAAAGCTTTAAAACTAATCCATGGTCCTGGAGCTGAGACTCTTTGGACGTTGGTACGAAAGACTAAAAAGCAATAGTTGTTTCCAGTTAAAGCGAAATCGTAGACTAAATTAAAAATGAATGGATGTAAGTCAAATTTTGATTTCCTGGTATCGATATCAAATAAGTTTTTTTCCATAGTAACCTGATTTTTGAAGGCTAAATAAGTGCTTTGAGTAAATGGTATCATGGCTGAGACTAAGAACTACAATTATACCTATTTAGAGCCAAACTCGAAGTAAAAACTAAAATAAAAGGGCTGAAAAATACAGACATACAGACAGATAAACAGATACACACACAAACATCTTGCCTTTTATATATATATATATATATATATATATATATATATATATATATATTATCGATTTTCTGCACTATTGTAAGAACTGCAACCTTGAAACTTCTAAATATCGTTTCTGATGTCTTTGTCTATGAGTGTATCACATTTGATTAAAATAGGATCACTCCTTCTATAACCCGATGTTTTCTATTGTCGATTTTCGATATTTATTGGGGGTACCTCGACAGAAAACCTAGCTAAGAACACTCGCAGACGCTTATAGTACAACTGTGCAAAGTTTTAAGAAAATCGGTTCAGTCGTTTCGGAGTTACACACATATAAACACACAGAGACAAAGTTCTATTTATAAATAAGTTTAGATAATGTGCTCCTTATGGCTGAAAATTTTATACTGTTATAGGAATGTAGATTGATTTCCCTCTTGACTAACGTTCAATGCGCATAACAGCAACTAATTCAGCCTGGAGATCTAAGTGACCATACGTTTGGGATGACGTTGTAGAGGATATTAGCATCCATTATAATATTTATATTTAGGATTCGATACGACGTACGATTAATCAGACACATGACACAGGAAATAAGAAACAACGAAGGTAAATGGAATAAACATGTATTAACGAAGGTACAAAAGCGTTTGAATAGAGGAAGAGGAAGTTTTCTTCCTTGGCCTGTTAAGAGACGTAAAATGTTCATTGGAAGAAAGTCAATGAAAGATTGGTTGTAATAAAGTTCTGAAAACAAGAAATACATATTTTTGGTTCCCATCGGAGTTTAGATTGGGAAAAGTCTGTGTACATACATGTGTGCGTAAATAATAATTTCCCGCCACTAATTGCTACCTGTAAACGAGTGCGGGTGTCTATGTGTGAGTGAGAAACGCTATGTTCCCAGCTTTCTTGATAGCTGGGGTCACACATGTAAATGCGCTGCTTATATGGACAAGTAGAATGCGCGGGAAAATTGGATTTAACACGTGAACACTAGATGACCAGTCCGGATTGACCAATCACTACCTGTTAACATACCGTGTCTTGCAGATAAAAACAAGCATGTTATTAAAAATACGTAAATGTGAAAGAATGACTATAATTGTTGTGCATCCCGGGAATAGGAACTTCAGAAAATAATTAACAACAAACCAGATAATTGAGATAGGAAAATAAGTATATTAAACGTAATATACAAACTTGAACGCAGGTTAGTAATCCAGGAATACGATTAGTAAGAAATATATATATACAAGTCTCTGAAGTGAAGCCGTAGTAGAATTAGTATGTCCACGTCGGAAGCTGATGGCTGATGCGTAATAATATTCTGGCTGAGTGGAGCTCAGAGCTACTATGAATCACCGACTCTGTATTCTCCTAGAAACCTCGGTAACTGTCGGACTTATACGGTAACTCTTTTGGCTCTGACGGAGTATATATATATACTCAAGACGAGTCCATTATCATGTAAAAAGCGGAGATCCTATAACAATAATAATATTAAACAAATATTTGTTAAAATATGGATATGTGTATGGATGTGAATGTATGAACGGCATAACGTGTTTGTGGAGATTGTAAATCGCTCATTCTTGGATTTTCTTGGCTTTATGAGTCTTGTTAGTGGGTACACCAATTCCTTTGCTCACAATCTCTATCCAAGATTTTACAGCCCTCTAAAACTTCTTCAGCAGAACTGACTCTTAGGCCTCGAGGAATGAATTGAAAAGGCATGACGTCTCCCTCGTTGTTTAAGATTCCCAGAATTGTGCGTGGGTGAACAAGGCAGAGAGTCTCTGCGTGAGCCTCTGTCATTCATCCGGTTGACCGTTTCATTCTGATCAAAGCATTTCTCATCAGAGAAGTGCTCATGGCTTTTGAGGTTTCATCTTACTCCAAAATCACTTTGCACGGATCAGACTGTAATATATTTGCCTTTGCACGCATGAATGAATTGACCCAAATCTCACTATTTTCATTCTGATGAAATTGACGAGTGATCAGTTGACAATGTTCTTCATAGTAGTGAATTATAATCGATTTTCGAGAAAAACGCGAAACAACAGATAAAAATTTACCATGGACAATACCATTGATAGGGTAATTAGAAACAAGAACATTCTAATGAGATTTGTAACTAGAACAAAAATACCTGCCTATATCCCTGAGTTGTACGCTCCGACCTTCATCAAATGATTGGAATTTTGAACTGAACCATTTATTTTGATCACCGGGGTAGATTGTTCTCGTTCCATAAGTCATACGACTTCCCTACATCTTAGTTATCTCCAAGAAAAATAATTCTGTGGATAAAAACATTAGTTGGATCCAGTGACTCGACCCAAAGAGTTATTAGTTCAATACCTGTCTACAACAATAGTGAAAAAGACTCAGATAGTTGAGTTAAATGAATATAACCAAACATCCGGAAGTAGCATGATTCATGGAACGAGAACAATTTATCCCAGTCGTCGAAATATAAGGGTTCAACTCAAAATTCCAAGCTCATGACGAAGATCAGGACGTACAACGGCCAAAACGTCGTTGTGAATATGGAAACAAAGATGAGAACAACAGTCCGAATGATGTAAATAATTAAAATGAAAATCTTACTTACAATATGAAAAAGATAGTTGGCATTTCTGAGACGTATGATAAAGAAAGTAGGCCTGAAGAAACTAACATTTACAAGATTTAAATACGTGAACTAGAAAGATAAAAACGGGACGCGTGTAACTCGATCCCGAAGACGACTAGGTGTGGTAAAGGAAAAGAGATACTTAGAGCACAAAAGGTGTGGAATAATGGGCGTAACATATGAAAAATCAAAATGCCAAAGCACTTTGAAAGTTACTGCAAATATCAAAGGTCTCGCCCAATACCGTAAACTGCAACAACACTAAATGTAATGAAGTAAAGCAATCTAGGGGAGGTAATTCAGTAGTTGGCATGTGAAACTTACGGAAAAATAATTAGTAGAAAAACAGCAAAAATAAACCAGAAACCTTATCATGCAACGGATCGGAACCAAAATCTAATCTGTTCGTGCCAGTATTGAGACAAATCTCTCCTGAAAGTTTCGTCCGAATCCATCTAGCGGGTCTTGAGATAATAGTAGGTTTATCCATTATTTTCTACGGTAAAGTGGTTGCCCACCAAGTCTATGGAACACAATCTGTACTGTTATTTAACCCATAGTTGGTAGGAAAAGTGACGGATTATTCATATTCGACGACGGGGATAACCTATAAACTTGAGTCAATAACCTCGTTAGATCACGGCTTTCATATGAAGATTTTCTAATCGTAGCTTAGATGTGGTACAAGCCCTTAAATATGGATCGAGCTCGCTACTTGGTCGTAAAAGTTCTAGCGAGGCAAGTTTGCTAACCATTGCCCGACAGAGATTTTCATATTGAGATTTTCTAAGCGTAGCTTGGATGTGGTACAAGGCCAAAAATATATTAAAGCGTGGCACTTAACTGACTGATGTATAGGTAAAGTGAGTTTTTGTTCCACAGATGTAAAGTTAAGATGCAAATAAGACTGAGTTTAATTGTTTACATTGCTTCTCTCTTATCCAATAATTAGGGAAAAGTGAGGTCAGAAGAAAAATTACAATCTACTGTAATGAGAAAAATAGGTGTAATGAAGAAATAGGTATATTAACCGACGGGCGTCTACAACTTCTCCTATAAGACGTAAGACGATTTTATGTCACTTTTCGAAGAAAAAAGTGCTTTTTAAAATACTTTAGTTTGGTGCTATACATTGGAACCTCTACTTACGAAATTAATTCGTTCTGGAAGTCGTTTCGTAACGTGAACATTTCGTAACGTGAAAATTTCGTAAGTAGAGACGCTTTTTACGCTATAAATGTCCTAATCAGTCCCAAGCCCCTCAAAATCTCATGAGGCAACACCATCGGGCCACAGCTTTCTCCAAGCCGTATTAAGGATACGTCTGGTCACCTCCTGCCAAGCCATGTCGATTAACTTGAGGCAAACAACAATATCGAAGTGCTGCTTCCAAAACTCACGAAGGGCAAGCTGGGTGTTTTCAATGATGTCGAAACATTTCTTGAACAGGTGTTTCGTGTATAGTTTCTTGAAGTTCGAAATGACTTTCTGGTCCATGGGCTGGAGGATAGAGGTGGTGTTAGGTGGGAGGTCAGTCAGTTAGTTAAGTGCTATACGTGATACACGCTTGGGCGATCATGTCTCGAAAGAGACATGACTGACTGGGCAGAAGATTATCCCGCAGTAGGTTGCCATTGCTTTCTGCCGTAGACTGGTTGCCGACCAAGGCTATAGAACCCAGTCTGTCCTGGTATTTGACCCATAACTGGAGGGAAGAGACGGATTAATACATTTCCCAAGGGTATTTGAACGTAAGTGAATACAATGGATTCAACTGGAATTCGAACTCGGCTCCCTGGTTTCTCGTCCCGAGCCGATATCCACGGTACCACAACGCACATCCGCTTAAGGTGGGAGGTACAGCATCTTAATAAACGAGAACTCCTCCAGGATATCATCTTCGAGGCTGAGAATGAGGAAGCGCTTGAGGAGGCTATGAGGTGGACTCTAGTAGCTGCGAGTAGTAGCGCGTATTTAGAAATTTTTGCCTTTCGTATCCTGAAAAGAAGTAATATTTTTCCGAAGAGGCCTTTCGTAACATGAAAATTTCGTACGTATATCCTTTCGTAAGTAGAGGTTCCACTGTACTGCAATTGTCTTACGGCCATATCATGTTGAAACATCGGCTCACATACGATCACCGCAGTTATGCAACGTCGAGCCTCGTCAATACCTGGAAGTGTTATATACTGCAACTGCTTGATCTAGACAAACAACGAGGAACACGTAAATATAAAAATATTATTTTATAGTTTTCTTCTTCGTCGATGACGCTTGCCTAGATTAGGAGAGCAACCGGAGAGAGATCACGAAATTCTAGACTTTATATAGTTTTAAAACTTCCACGAGTTTTTTTCTTTTTTCAGGTTGTCGCTTTGTTGGCATTATCTACGACCGGATTTATCTGTCGATCACACCCGGCGGTCTATTGCTTTTCAAGCTGGATGTCGCTTGTGTGTGTGTTTTTTGTTGTTGTTGCCTTTTGTTGACATTATCTACAGCTGGATGTATCTGTCCACCACCCTTGTCCTTTGTTGACCTTACCTACGGCCAGATGTACCTGCCATTCAAGGTAATATATTGTACTCCTCGACATCTTATTTTTCAAAATATTCACATCTGAACATTTGAAGTAAATCTCTTCTCTATCCTCACTATCCCACACAACTGCACAAAAACATAGACATATATATATATACAATTTTTTCTTTCTTATTTCTGTGGAATATAAAATCGGGGTGTCGATGTTTGCAACCCCGAAAATGTTCATGTCCGTTATTCCTTTTTTATAATGCCCTCAATGCACAGTGTATTTAAGACCACACACATGAGAAGAAAGTTTTTTAATATTCAAAAGTTCGTTTTTCTCTGCCTTTTATCATACCAGTAGACATCATACGATCAGAGGTAGTAATCAAAACCCAATTTTCAATCTTATATCGGAAAAATGACATTCGAGTAACATCGTGGGTGTCTTTGCTCGAGTTCAACATCACACGTGTAAATTTCAAACATACTATGTTTAAACATAGAAAAGCTGCCATTATCTACAGTACATGTTATTCAAAGTCTGACCGAGAAAACATTCTATCTGTCGATGACGGGCATGCGGTTATTTGGAAGATTAGTCGTCTTATTTATCTTATCTTATTTATCTTACAGCATATCCGCCAGTAAGTCTACAAACTTTTCAATTGATCCTACTCCAACCACTTTATCGAGAGTTGTTTTTTCCCGCCGTTTTTACGTCGTGTCTTGATACGGTGCTCTATTAATGGGACATCAGACTCATCGTCTGATTTCTCACGTTCATGTCGACACTTGCGCACTGGAAACTCAGCCTGTTCCACCCCAGATTCATTATCAGAAACGCTGGGTTATACGGGAGCAGCCAGTACTATTTTCCATAACGTCCTCTCTATAGTGGAAGTTCTTCATTCTTCAATGGACGCTGCCCGAAGATGCTCGGTATGCGTCTTAGTGATTGAGCCGGTTAACTCATCTCTAATTCTATAAGAGACAAGTCTAGTCTTTTAAATATGGCCACCAGTGTATATCCAACTTCCCTTTCTTATGGTGGTTCTGATAGTAAACTTAATCACCAAACTTGAACTTTGCTTCCTTACTAAGGGACTTATCTATCGTGATTTCCTCGTTTTTTATGTTATTCCTAATGAAAGTGAAACTGCAATGCTAGGCAATTTCACGATGTTCATCACCATAATATATGCGACGAGGTTTCAATGTATTTATCAAATGCAAAATAATGTCCCTGTTATAGAGCAAGGAGAACCCTAGATGTTATACCAGGATTCGTCATCGGAGGCCACATTTTAAATAACATAAGGTACGCAGATGATACAGTGCTGATAGCAGACACGGAAAACAACAAGACTACCTACAGGAGGTAACTGAAAAGAGTGACAAGAAAGGACTCCAAATAAACTGCAAGAAAACCGAATGCATGGTCATCAGCAAAAAGGGCAGCCCAAAATGCCAAATACAGGTGTGGAACATTAAAATCAGCAGGTACAAAAATTCAAGTACCTGGGAAGTGTTCTAACAGAAAGAAACATTTGCAGAAGGGAAAAGGGTGGAAAGTGTGACACTGAGATCCGAAGGTGAATTGGCATGGCGAAAGAAGCATTCCAGAAGTTGAGTAAAGTATTAAGAAACAGGACAATTTCACTAGAAACAAAGAGGAGAGTACTGGATGGCTATGTGTTGTCAGTTCTTCAATATGGCAGTAAATGTTAGACAATATCTTCGAAGATAAAGGAAAAACTTGAAGCAACTGAAATGTGGTTATCCAGATTTTGGAAAAGATGGAAACGAAAAAGAAATTAATACTGAACATCAGGAAGAAACAAGTGAAGTTCCTGGGACATGCAATGAGGAAGGAGGGTTTGGAGAACCTGATACTAACAGGCCAGATAGAGGGAAAAAGAGACAAGGGAAAGCAGTGGATAACATATTTGAAGAACCTGATCAGGTGGATGACAGAAGGAGGGTTGTATGCTAAGAGCCACCAGGGATAGGGAGATATTGAAAGCCACGATAGCCTACATCCTGAAAGGACATGGCACATAAAAGAAGAAAGAAGAAGAATACGGTAAAAATTTTGTGTTCACACCTTCATGAAACCGGACATCCGCTAACTGGCTGATGTAAAATATCACATGACTTCCGTTGTTGCCAATTTTCTTGGCTAGAACATCATGAAATCGCTATACCTTCATGTTGCTCTGAGGGTGATGAAGTTGTCGCGTGGTTCACATTTAGGTTTTCTAATGACTTTTTCGGCGGTGTGCCTGGTGGTACAGTGGATATCGGCTCGGACCGAGAAACCAGGGAGCCGAGATCGAATTCCAGTTGAATCCATTGTATTCACTTACACGCAAATACCCTTGGGAAAGGTATTCATCCGTCTCTTCCTTCCAGTTATGGGTTAAATAACAGGACAGATTGAGTTCTATAGCCTTGGTCGGCAACCAGTCTACCGCAGAAAGCAATGGCAAATTACTGCGGGATAATCTTCTCCCCAGTCACTCATGTCTCTTTCGAGACATGACCGCCCAAGCGTGTATCACGTATGGCACTTAACTGAATGTCTTTTTCATGATTTTGCTGACATTCTACGACTCATTATCGGTTAAAAGCTGAAGTGGTGCCCCAAATCAGGGAAAAATTTAATAGACTAAAATATGCAGCACTGTACATATCTATGAATGTAATGTACATATCTAGAAATGTAACTATATATTGGTTACCCGAATGAGTCTTTGGGTAAGGTCCAAAGATATCGAAAGAAACATTTGCGGGGAAGGAAGAGAGGAACATCGCACTCCTGCTTATAGGGTGGATGTTTCCTCAAATTCATTGTCTGGTACGACATTTCAACAACAAATTCATTAATCTCTCTTACCTACAAAATCATTAATTTTTACCTACAAAATCATTATTTTACCTAAAAAATCATTTATCTCTCTTACCTACAAAATCATTAATTTTAGTTACAAATCATTATTCTCTTTTTGCAAACAGGGCCAGAAATACTCCAGTTTTATGGACTGGAACGTTTTATCCGCACCCATATGGTCACTGTCATCTTGGTACTGAACCGGCACACAGTTTTTAAAATGAGACTGAACAAACGGCCTGTTGAGAGATTCATCGTCAGGCTGAGACAAAAATACACTATCTCATCCATTACTATGTACCTTTTCTGTTCTTTCTTGGCAACCTTACAATTTTTATAAATATTCCTCGGGACTAGAATATCTTTATTCGACTCTCTAATCATGTCTGTCCCCAGCAATATAGGAATTTCGGGCGTCACTGATAAATCGTCGATATTTTCATAGGATGCAAATTCTTTTGGTTTTGATTAAATTTGAATTAATCGCACTAATTACGCAATTCCTATCGTCTAGATCTACCAAAGAATTAACACTGTTCTAATTTGCATCAAAAGTACACGACAAGAGATCTGCGCAGACATTATCTTCACATTTGAGATACTGTATGCTGCAATTGTAGTCAGTAATGCTTAGAGCCCAAGTCTGTATCTTTTTATATTGTCCTAGCAGTATAGCCTGTCGTTACTTGGGTGTAATGAAAGCTTTAAAACTAATCCATAGTCCTGGAGCTCAGACTCAGCCTAAAGAATATTTGTGTGAAGTTTGGTGGGAATCGGATAAAAATTGTGGATTTGTATAAAGGACATACAGACAAACAGACACACACAAAATCAAGAGTCATCGACGAAGAATAAAACTATAAAATAACTAGCAGTATAGCCCGGCGTTGCTCGGGTGTAATGAAAGCTTTAAAACTAATCCATGGTCCTGGAGCTCAGACTCTTTGGACGTTGGCATGAAAGACAAAAAAGCAATAGTTGTTTCCAGTTAAAACGAAACCGTAGACTGAAAGGAAAATGAATGGATCGAAGTCAAATTTTGATTTCCTGGTATAGATATCAAATAAGTCCTTTTCGACGTAAACTGAAATTTGAAGGCTAAATAAGTGCTTTGAGTAAATGGTATCATGGATGAGACTAAGAACTATAATTATACCTACTTAGAGCCAAACCCGAAGCAAAAACTAGAATAAAAGGGATGAAAAATACAGACATACAGGCAGATAAACAGACACACACACAAACATCTTGCCTTTTATATATATATATATTATCGATTTTCTGCACTATTGTAAGAACTGCAACCTTGAAACTTCTGAATATCGTTTCTTATGTCTTTGGCTATAAGTGTATGAAATTTGATTAAAATCGGACAACTCCTTCTATAACCCGATGTTTTCTATTGTCGATTTTTGATATTTATCGGGAGTAGCTCGACACAAAACCTCGCTAAGAACACTCGCAGAAGCTTATAGTACAAGAAAATCGGTTCAGCCGTTTCGGAGTCTATAGGTAACGAACACCCCCCCCACACACACAGACACATACACACACGCAAACAGACAAAGTTCCATTTATAAATAAGTTTCGAGTAATTGAGTAAATGCTCTAGAGATCAATAATCTGTGTAGATCGTAAATGCTGCACTATGCAGTTTTTGAGGAGCATAGGCCTCCCTCTCTATAGTTGAATACCTTGTTTGCTTGTCTCTTCCGCTCTATGAGTTCCGTGAGCATCAGTTTCTCCAAGCCCTCATTCCTCATTGCATCTCCCAAAACTTCAGCTGCCTTTTCCTGATATTATGCATCATTTTTCTTTCTTGTGGTCATCCTCTAAAAAAACCTCATCATTGTTCACGTGTTCTATCCAATATCCTCAGCATCTTTCTGTAGGACCAGATTTCGGTTGCTTCAAGTCTTTCCTTCATCACTGTATACAATGATGACTTTTCAAAAAATTCCTGATCTAAGAAATATTTGATTCTACCATTCGTCATTGTTTCTGTCTGCCATTTAGTTACACAGTTTCACTAGATACCTTACTCCCTGTTCCCCTCCCCCTACACCCTTCAACACGCCCTATGCATATTCAAATTTCCGGGCCGTTCTTTCTCGTAATGTGTTTAAAAAGTTTCAACTCCCTCTTTTCGATTTTCAGTATGAGTTTGCTTCCAATTCCTGTTTCCGTTGAAACTTCCTCATTGAACAAATCTTCAGTCTATGGTATTCTAAGCATGCCTCAGTAGAACCACATTGCTATCCCTCCAAGTTTCTTCTTCATCTATTAATTGTCCAGCATTCTCTGATATTCAGAAGGTTAGGTATGACGTAAAAGGACAGTACTATTTTTCTTTGTTTCTAATAAAATTTTCATATGTCTTAATTCTTTGTTTAGATTCTAGGAGACCTCTTTTGCTATTCCAATGCTTTTTCGGATATCTATGTAATACTTTTGCGTTGTGACGCTGTGGCTATCGACTAAGAACGAGAGATTTGGGAGCCGAGTTTGATTTCCACTTAAATTCATTGCATTCGCTTACGTGCTATTAAACTTGGGAAAAAATATTAATCCGTCGGTTCTTAATCCAGCCATTAGTTAAATGGTGAAACAAATTGATTTCTATAGCCTAGATGGGCAACCAATCTACCGCAGAAAGTAATGGCGACTGACTGTGGGAAAATTCTTCTGCCCAGTCAGCCATGTCTCTTTCGAGACATGATCGCCCAAGTGTATATCACATATGGTACTTAACTGATTGACTGTATCATACTTTATTAAGCTAATCAGATACTTGGCAGACCGCCTGCAGTCTCTCTCCCACCGGCGAGACGTGGCTTCCCTGTGTCTCTTCTATAAATACTTTCACGGCTTCTGCTCCGATGAACTTAAATCACTGGTGCCCCCTAAATACGAATTTGCACGAGATACTAGATTAGCAACTAGATCCCACCCTTTTACAGTGAAACCGATAAAATGCAGCCGTAACTTCTACTCCAACAGTTTCTTTCCTCGCACTTTCCGACTGTGGAATTCTCTTCCAAACGATTGCTTCCCCGACGGCTACAATCTCCAGGAGTTTAAATGTAAGGTCAATACACACCTCCTAACACACTAACCTGCTTCCATTCTATCAAGCACTCTTCCCATCTGCCCGACCCTCATCCTCGCTATCCTTACTCATCTGTCACCTTTCTCCTGACATTCCCTATGTCTATCCACTCCTTCTCTTTACCTTCCCCTATGTAGCCCCATGCGCAATAGTGGCAGTGGAATGCCTTGCTTGGGGTGAGATGATTAAAAAAAAAAAAAACTTAAATTCTTCTACTTCCTTGAATTTGATGCGTGCGTTTCGAATTTCACACGTTTGACTGTCTCTCTTACTGGTGATTTTCTAAGAGCAACTAAGATGTGGTACAAGGCCGAAAGCATGGGACACCCATTGAGGATTGAACTCACTATTCAATTGTAATGATTCTAGCGAGACAAGTTTTTTAATTACTACACCAAGTTGAGGTGCTCCTGTCTCTCTTACTGATGTCATTGTTCAAATCCACGAATTAATATTGGGGCCGAAACCCGATATAGAAAACTTCAAATCTTTCTGTAAATATTTTCAGCCCATTAAAATGATCAATACATTTCAAGAATATATGACAATGAGTCAGTGAGTCAGATTTTCTATACTCGCTTTCAGACTTTCAAAGCTGAAACTAAGAGGGAACTACGTCACTTGATTCGACCGGATTAACTTTACTACAAACATAAAACACTAATCATGTCGGACAATAGCTCTAATCGGAGACGAGTTCGATAAAATGGCTTCATTAATTTTTTTTTTTTAACAAAATAGGTACTTGTTTATTTTTTAGGTTACTAATTTTCGTTTTCATCTCTCTCTCTCTCTCTCTCTGTCTCTCTCTTTTTGCGTCTCTTTCTGATCGATCTTTCTTTCTTGTTTATATATCACTAGCGTCTCTCATTTTCCTACTTCACTTTCCTATGAACCTCTCTCTTTCTTATTTGTATTCTCCCACCTACACTGTCTTTTTCTCCCTCTATCTTCTTACTCACAAAACATCTTTCTCGCTGCCTCTTATCAATTCTTCGTTTTTTATTTTTCAGTTTTGCTTACAACCAACTTCGTCCCTAATTTGCTGAAGTAATGAACATTAGCAGCAAAATCACATCTGCAGAAATTAATATGAATGGCTTGCAAATTCATGGTAAAATTTATGGTAATGGATAAAAGTATATATACCAAATGTTAAGGGCTGTACAAGAAGTCTTTCGACCGTCTATCGCGAACAGAAAACACTTTCATATACATACTAGCAGTATAGCCCGGCGTTGCTCGGATGTAATGAAAGCTTTAAAACTCATCCATGGCCCTGGAGCTCAGACTCGGCCTAAAGAATATTTGTGTGAAGTTTGGTGAGAATCGGATAAAAATTGTGGATTTGTATAAAGGACATACAGACAGATAAACAGACGAACACACAAACATCTTGCCTTATATATATATATATATATATTATCGATTTTCTTCACTATTGTAAGAACTGCAACCTTGAAACTTCTGAATATCGTTTCTTATGTCTTTGTCTATGAGTGTATCAAATTTGATTAAAATCGGACCGCTCCTTCTATAACACGATTTTTTCGATTATCGATTTTCGATATTTATCGGGGCTACCTCGACACAAAACCTAGCTAAGAACACTCGCAGTTGCTTATAGTAGAACTGTGTAAATTTTCAAGAAAATCGGTTCAGCCGTTTCGGAGTCTATAGGTAACGGACACCCATACACAAAGTTCCATTTATAAATAAGTTTAGATATATATATATATAGTCATCCGCAGACAGATCTGTTTCGTTATATCACAGCTCATCAGTACGGTTAGACACCCGATTGCTTTTTAACCCAGGATTGAATCCAGACCGAATTGGGGTCAGTCGGTGATTCTACGTCTGGGTTATGGGCGCTCGGCAGAAGAAGGCAGACTTTTAGCGTATTATGTATCATACACCAGTAGCCAGAGTGTTCTAATTCATTACTGAATGAGCGATGCGTAGATGCTAGAGTAGCTACCGTTTTTTCAAAGTCTACCATTCCTCCAGAGTGCTCAGTCAGGATGTGAGGGCATAAAAAATCAAAATACGGAAAAGACCCAAATATAACGTATAATGTATAGTAAAAACAGTCAAGCCTTACAGCGGTGGCAAAATATGTAGACTGTGTCAAGAAGAAAAAATTGAAATTATGGTATTCCAAACTAAAGCGAACTGTTGAAAGAAAGAACAGAAATTATGAAATTAATTGTGATAGTATTTAACGCCTAGGCTTTTATTTCTCAGCAGTTTTTATTGGAAATGTATTTTGTTTTTTATTTAATCGTAAAGTGCTCGATACCGGAATGTCGATAAAGCATTGAAATGTACAAAGAGTTTGTCTCTTTGCATATATATATATATATATATATATATAGGTCCAAAGAGTTTGTCTCATTCTTCTTCTTCTTCGACTATGTGCTTTGTCCTTTCAGGACGTAAGCGATTGTGGCCTTCCACGTCTCCCTATCCCAGGTGGCTCTTAGCACTGTTACATTACGGAACCCTCGTTCCGTCATTCACCTGCTCAGGTCCTTCAAAATATGTTATCCGCTGCTCTCCCCTGTCTCTTTTTCCCTCTCTCTGGCCTGTTAGTATCAGGTTCTCCAAACCCTCCTTCCTCATTGCATGTCCCAGGAACTTTAGTTGTCTCGTCCTGATGCTCAGTATTAATTTCCTTTTCGTTTCTATTCTTTCCAAAACCTCATCATTGCTCACATGCTCGATTCATGATATCCGTAGAACGAGAGTTGCACGGTGTAAGAGCCACCAGGAATAAGGAGACATGAAAGGCCATGATCGTCTACGTCCTGAAAGAACAAGGAACATAGAAGGAGAAGATATATGCCTACTGCTTATTAGAAATTATAACGTGGATATAAAGTGAGGGATAAATTCTATATTATAATCAATATATAAACTGATCCCTCATTTTGTGGCCTTGCTAGTTTCTATACATTTATATTCTAGATTTATGGTCTTGAGCAGGTGGATGATGGAACGAGGGTTGCATGGTGTATCAGGTGAAGGCATGCTAAGAGGCACCAGGAATAGGGAGACATGAAAGGCCATGATCGTCTACGTCCTGAAAGAACAAGGAACATAGAAGGAGAAGATATATGCCTACTGTTTATTAGAAATTATAACGTGGATATAAAGTGGGGGATAAATTCTATATTATAATCAATATATAAACTGATCTCTCATTTTGTGGCCTTGCTAGTTTCTATACATTTATATTCAAGATTTATGGTCTTGAGCAGGTGGATGATGGAACGAGGGTTGCGTGGTGTGCTAAGAGCCACCAGGGATAGGTAGACATGAAAGACCATGATCGCCTACGTCCTGAAAGAACAAGGCACAAAGAAGTTTGTATATAATATGGTGATATATATATATATATATATATATATATATATATATATATCATCCATATACAAGTCTGTTTCGCTGTAACACACCTCATCAGTGTGACTAGACATCTAATTGCTTCTGGCCGGGATCGAAACTCGACTAATTTGGTGTCTGTCGAAGTCGCTGCTCCCTAAGCCTTTGGCTCATAGAATGGGAGAGGGGTGTCTACACACGCCAGTCACCGAAAGAACTCAATTCTTTGCTGAATAGTAACGGGTATTTCGCATAAGTGGTAATTGTTTTCAAAATTTTACTCTCCTCTAATTAAGCAGCATATTTATTTCTATCTACAGTTCCGAATAGTCGAAAAATCCTGTTCGGAAAAAAAAGCGGAGGACGCATATTTTCTAACAAAATTTCTTGATTATATAACTAAGGTCTGCAAATTTTATTTACAGTAGTAAAGTTGTTCAATAATTATTTATAACTATTTAAACCGGGACTCCTGCTTGCAATTACAAGTATATCCATAATAATATTTTTGAATAATATTTATTTTTGGCCTCAGCTGCAAACCGCGCCTATGAGAAGATTTTGGGAACCAGTTTTAAATAAAAGACGTGTTTCATTCAGTCACTGGCGAACTTCATGTAGAATTAAACCCAACAGGGGAAGTTCCTTGTATAAAACAACCCAAGCTAACATGACTACTTATCAGTAAGTCAGTCAGTTAATTGTCATACGAAAGAGACATGAGGGACTGAGCAGAAGATTATCCCACAGTAGGTTGCCATTGCTTTCTCCGGTAGTTTGTTTGCCAAGGCTATAGAGCCCAATCTGTCCTGTTATTTAACACATAACTGGAGGGAAGAGACGGATTAATACCTTTCTCAAGGATATTTGTGCGTAATTGAATGCAACGAATTCAACTGGAATTCGAACTCGGCAACCCGGGTTGTTGTTCCGAGCACATATCCACTGCACTACAACGTACATCTACAGGTTGACTACATATAAGACATTTTAATTCTATCAAATCAACAAAGGACTCTTTTTAAACACAAATTCCTCGCAATCTTTATTATGAACTTCGAACCCAATTATGTGCCTAAAAAACTATCACGTGACATACTGTAATTAACTTTTTTGCATTTATTCTATACAGTTCGGTCATGTTGTTGATTTGACATATATATATATATATATATATATATATATATATATATATTACGCTCTCACACCCTGATTGACTGACGCCAATTCGGTCGGGTTTCAATCCTGGTTTAAAAGCAATCGGATATCTAACCGTACTGATGAGCTGTGATACAGCGAAATAGATCTGTTTGCGGACGACTATTTACGCTCTCACACCCTAATTGCACACTCTGGAAGAATAGTAAACTTTGAAAAACACTAGCTACTCTAGCATCTACGCATCGCTCATTCAGTAAGGAATTAGAGCACTCTGGCTACTGGCATATGATACATCATACGCTAAAAGTCTGCCTCCTTCTACCGAGAGCCCATATCTCAGATGTAGAATCGCCGACGAACGCCAATTCGGTTGGGTTTCAATCGGATGTCTAACCGTACTGATGAGCTGTGATACAGCGAAACAGATCTGTCTGCGGATGACTATATATATATATATATATATATATATATAATCTGGCGGTTTCTTGATTGAAGATACTTCAAGGCGTCCATTATCAACTAATTACACTGAACTATACTTTTGACTAAACATATCCGTTTAACAATTGTTAATCCCGCAATAAATGAGAGTGGAACTAATGGGGAAAATATCCAAAGACGCGAGGAATTAAAGAGAGTGAAAATAAACGACGGAACGACTGAGGGAAAGAAGGATGGAAAGAAAAGAGTGGGGAAAAAGGGAGGATATATCGAGAAAAGCAGGAAAGAAAAGAGAGTGGCAAATGAAGGGAGGGGATATCGACAGAAGAAAAAAAGCGAGGCAAGTGGAAGAGATATAGAGAGAAGCATAGAAGAAAAAAGAGTGGCAAATGAAGGGAGGAGATGTCAAGAAATTCAGAGAGAAAAAAGGAGTGTGAAGATGAAGAGAAGAGATATAGAGAGAAGCATAGAAGAAAAGAGAGTGGCAAATGAATGGAGGGGATATCGACAGAAGAAAAAAAGCGAGGCAAGTGGATGAGATATAGAGAGAAGCATAGAAGAAAAGAGAGTGGCAAATGAAGGGAGGAAATGTCAAGAAATCCAGGGAGAAAAAAGGAGTGTGAAGATGAAGAGAAGAGATATAGAGAGAAGCATAGAAGAAAGGAGAGGGGCAAATGAAGTGAGGAGATATCGAGAGAAGATAAAAGCGAAGCAAATGGAAGTTATTTTTTAAAGAAACAGAGAAGAAAAAACAGTGGCAAATGAAGAGAGGAGATAACAAGAAATCCAAGGAGAAAAAAAGAGTGTGAAGATGAAGTGAGGAGATATCGAGATGACCTGAGAAGAAAAGAGAGTGTGAAACTGAAAGGGAGAGACATTGAAAGAAGCAAAGAAAGTGAAAATATGTGGAGAAACGACCGTGAGAAGTAGGGAGGCTAAAAAAAAAAAAAAAAAAAAGGAGTGGAAATAAAGAGAATCGATAAGAGGCAGAGGAAAAAATTAAAAGAGAAAGAAAGTAAGCGACCGGTAAAAGCAGAGATGGCCACGTTAGTGAGAACAGAGGAATAAAAGCAAATGAAAACTTGAAATAAAAGTGTGAGTGTGTGGGAAAGAGATTGGCGAAAGAGCTGGAAAACAAAGACGTATAAAGATTTGGTAGCGCCAGGTGGAATCGGTGAAAAAGAATAAAATCTTTTAAAGATTTTCTGCCTAATTTTCTGCTTATAAAACACATTAAATGGCCTGACTTTAATTTCAGGCTTTGTTGAATATTTCTTAGTTGCCGTTCTTTTAACTTGGACCTGATATAATCGGATTGGGATTCGTCATTCATGAATAGAATATTGCGTGATCTATCAGAAATTTTCATTGGATCAGGAATAATTTTGATTGATCGTGATGATAAATAGTGATCTGAAAATTACACGACTGAGCTTAATGGTTGAATGTCATATTGTAATTATCTTACATCAATCTCTCTAAAGTGTAGAAATGCTTAAATTCTTTTTATCACACAAAAGTGTTAAAAAAGAATTTAAACGCCAAATGGTCAAATGGTGCATTTTGGTGCAGTGGATATCGTCCGGGAACGAAAAATCGGGGAGCAGAGCACTAATTTCAGTTGAATTCGTTGCATTCACTTATACACAAAAATCATTTAGAAAGGAAAGATTGGTTTCTATAGCCTTGGTTGGCAACCATTCGACCACAAAAAAATAATGGTAGCCAATTGCGGAAATATCTTCTGCCCACTCAGTCATGACTTTTTCGGGACATGATCACCCAAGCGTGTATCACTTATGGCACTTAACTGAGTGTTCTAGGAAGAATTAGTCGTCAGTTTAACTCCTAACCGTGTTGCGTCAGTTTTTTTCTTTTACGGTGAATACAAGGCTCGAGAGCCATTCTATATCGAGATTTATAGAGCAAACACACTGTTTATACGGATAGGTGGATAAGATAACAGTTAACCCGAGACTTACGATTGGAGTGATAATTTTTTTCTTTTACGGTGAATACAAGGCTCGAGAGCCATTCTATATCGAGATTTATAGAGCAAACACACTGTTTATACGGATAGGTGGATAAGATAACAGTTAACCCGAGACTTACGATTGGAGTGATAATTTTTTTCTTTTACGGTGAATACAAGGCTCGAGAGCCATTCTATATCGAGATTTATAGAGCAAACACACTGTTTATACGGATAGGTGGATAAGATAACAGTTAACCCGAGACTTACGATTGGAGTGATAATTTTTTTCTTTTACGGTGAATACAAGGCTCGAGAGCCATTCTATATAGAGATTTATAGAGCAAACACACTGTTTATACGGATAGGTGGATAAGATAACAGTTAACCCGAGACTTACGATTGGAGTGATAATTTTTTTCTTTTACGGTGAATACAAGGCTCGAGAGCCATTCTATATAGAGATTTATAGAGCAAACACACTGTTTATACGGATAGGTGGATAAGATAACAGTTAACCCGAGACTTACAATTGGAGTGATAATTTGAACATCTCACGAAATCGAATACGGATGCAATACGGGTGGCTTGCGCCGTTGTCCCTGACAAGGTGGGTTCTATGCTTGAATGTCCAAAATGCCTGAACTAAAGAATATAATTCGTCTGAGAATTTTCCATGGAAATAGCAACAGAGAATTGAGAGGCCTGCTATATCTCGTCTCTGAGAGAAGTGTTGTAATAAAAAAAAATAATCTATCACCTACAAGGTCGCGGAGAATCTTTCGAACTCGGACGAGACTGAAAAGTGAGAACTTGGGTAACTCCTGTCGAAATATGACAGCAGTACTCCATAACTAACCCTTTCTTTCATTGATATATATATATATATATATATATATATATATATATATTGTCATCCGCAGACAGATCTGTTTCGCTGTATCACAGCTCATCAGTACGGTTAATCTCCGATTGCTCCCTAACCCAGGCTCGAAACCCGACCGAATTGGCGTCAGTCGGCGACGCTACCCCTGGGCCACGAAGCATTTCCGTGTTATTACGAGACCTAGATTTCTACCATGAGTGGTGTCTTCAGGCAATTTTCAATATCTGATTTTACCGTTTACCGTTTTTTTAAGAAAGCCCACGTAACGTTAAGAAAAACGGTAAACGGTAAAAAACAAAACAAAACGGTAAACGGTAAAAAAAAGGGTAAATGGTAACCTCAGTGAAAATCGCCTGAAGATACCACTCATGGTAGAAACCTAGGTCGCGTTATAACTCGTTTATAAATGAAAAATATTCAAAAGTTCAACAATATAATTGTATTGAACACTGGTTTAATTTTGTTTTTGAAAAAAGAAAATACAAACTTCAATCAAAATAGTCAAAATATATGGGGAAAAACAGTATCTGGACTGCTGCTATCGTAATTTAGATAACATACACATAGTATAGGCATGAACACAAAGATAAAAATTTTCGCTCACTTCTGTTGTCTATAGAAAAGAAGGAAAGTATGCAGAGCGTATTAGTCTCACCACATTTACAGAAAACGTTTATAATAGGTAATGAATCGTGGGTTTATGACTATGATCCCGAAACAAAGACTCTAGTTTCGCAGTGTAAGAACTCAATATCTTCGTAACTGAAGAAAGTACGAACGAGTCGAAGCAATGTTAAGACACATTTTTTTCGACTAAAAGGGCATTGTCTTTTATGAGTATGCTCCTTCTGGTCAGGTATGAGCTTGTTGCGCCTTTTGCGGGATCCTTATCGTCGAAAAAGGACAGAATTGCAGGCGTCCGGTGAGTGGCCACTCCACCGCTTCTGCTCCCTTTGTCGCAGGTTGTGCTGCAGATTTGGGCCAGGAACAATATTACTCATCACCTTCTTCTTCTTCTTCTTCTTCTTCTTCTTCTTCTTCTTCTTTCATGTCTCTTCATGAATTAAGCGATCAAAAAGTGGCTTTTAGCACGCTTTCTCCTGTTACCCAAACCAAACACCGTTGTGGTCATGAGAGTTAACTACATTAAATTGCTGTGGTTCTCAGGTTCACCCTGACCCGGAGTGGTAGCACCTGTTAGCGTCCTAACTATGGGCAAATAGTTAACCCCCAAACTGGGGTCAAAACACTATGAAAATATAAAAATACACTTTTATAGAAATATATACATAAAAATAGAATTTTATAGAAAAATATACATTTTTGAAGGAAAACTATTACCATAATATATTCTTGAAGAAAAAATAAATATTCTCAGAAAAACATTTTTGAATACAAAACTAAAAGACCTTTTCAGTTTTCTAAAAAATAAAAAATAAAAAACGAAAGAAATTTATTAAAATCTGACTAAATCAACCTTCTCACTATAACCGAACATTAAAAAAAACCCCTTTAAACCCCAACTTTTGGCATTAAATATCCCACAGAGGTGTTGATATGCCGTTAAACAAAAATCAAACTCAAACCCCGTTTTGTCATTCTCGTACTTTCCGCTGTTTCTCTTTTCTTCTCTCTGACGTGTGAATATCAGATTCTCCAAGCCTTCCTTTCTCATTAAATGTCCCAGGAATTTTAGCTGTTTTTCTGTTGCTAAGCATGAATTTCCTTTTTGTTTTCGTCCTCTCCCAAACCTCACTTTCTTCTCCAAATCTCGCTTTTGTATCTTTTTCTCTTTCCAAAAATTAAATCTCACCTGAAAGGAAAACGATTTCAAGATGTTGAGGAAATCCAAAAGAATACGACAAGGTAGTTGCTCGATTATTCTGAAAGTGGGTTCCAGTAATGCTTCCGTCAGTGAAAACAACGCTGGATAAAGTGTGGGGCTTCAGAAAGGGACTATTTCAAAGGAGATTAAATGTCGAATTGTATGTGTTGTAGTTTTTTTTTAATAACAATAATCCCAATATCTAGATTTAAGTATCTGTTATATAATTAAATAAAGTATAGATATAAAAAAATGAAAATATATCCGAAATATTTGGGAACAACTGCAAGTTTTCATCTGAATTCAAGAATATACATATTTTAAACAAACTGTGACAATATCATTCAGCCTCTTTTTTTGTTTTTTTATATCGTTGTTTTTCAGGCTGAAACTAAAATGTAAATGCCTTTTGCTTCCCGTTTTAGATCTAACTTCGCCTAACTATCCTTTCAGTAAGATGAAGCACTTCCCCATGATGATTTGTCAGCAAGGGACTATTTTAATCAAACTTTTGTACAACGTTAGTTCGAAAGAAAGGAATGGCCGCCACGTTCATCTGACCTAATGCCAACGGATTTCTGTTTTTGCGGAGTCTTTTTATGAACGGATGTGCGTTGTGGTGCAGTGGATATCGACTCGGAACGACAAATCGGGGAGTCGAGTTCGAATTCCAGTTGAATTCCTTGCGTTCATTTACGCACAAATAGGCTCGGGAAAGGTATTAATTTGTCTCTTCCCTCCAGTTATGGGTTAAATAATAGGACAGATTGGGTTCAGTAGCTTTGGCTGGCAACCAGCCTACCGCAGAAAGCAATGGCAACCTACTGCGGGATAATCTTCTGCCCAGTTTGTCATATCTCTTTCGAGACATGATCGCCCAATGTGTGTATCACTTACGGCACTTAACTGACTGACTGAATATAATAGCTGGAATCATAAATTAAGGCTTCTACTGGTCATAAAGTGGGGGATAGGTTTCATATTGTTATGAAGTAATAAACTGATCCCCTAGTAATTACTACTTAATAATATAATACATCTCTTCCCCCTCTATCTATGAGCCAAATAACAGGACAGATTGATTTCTATAGCCTTGGCTGGCAACCAGTCTACCGCAGAAAGGAATGGCAGCCTACTGCGGAATAATCAAATGCCCAGTCAGCCATATTACGAAAGAGACATGATCGCCCAAAGCGTGTATCACGTATGGCACTTAACTGACTGACTGCAGTAAAGAACATGTTTTATGAGAGAATTCCCCATACACTGGACGAATAAGAAAAGTACATTTCAGAAGTATTTATTGAAATTGGTGCAGATTGGGATTTGTGTCGTGCTGTGTGTCATTGTGTTCTGAAGATATTTGATGAACTTTGCAATGTTAAAGAAGGACATTTTAAGCACTCAAGAGATTAAACTCTGCAAAAAATGTAACTAAAGTGTTAAACAAATTTACATAAACAGATTTGAACAAATACTGTTGTAACAAATAAATATAAACGTAATAAAATATTTCAAATTCTTTTTATTAAAATGCACACCTTCTAAGCCCACTTATAAAACACATTATATATATATATATATATATATATATATATAGATAGATAGATAGATAGATAGTGTATCGAGGCAGCAAATAATTTTCTGAACATATACTGTTAAATATAAAAGACAATGAATGTCTATTATGTTTAATCATGGGCCGTTCTAAACGTTGTATTTTGGCTTTAATTTCAGTTGAAAATAGAGACAAAAATTCTCCAACATTTGGAGGTCACCAAGACGGTAACACAATAATATCCACCATCACCGATGATTTTATTTTGTGTTGACATAAAACTCCGCTGGGCAACGGCAATAGTTACCAAAAAAAACTTCAATTCATCTAATACGAAGCTGTTGTCTGTCAACCATTACAGGCAACCCCTTCTGCCTCCCATAAGCATGGACCAAGTGATTCTCCCTGAGAGTAATACACTACGCCTCCTCGGACTTACCCTGTCCTCAGACCTCAAATGGAACCACTACATTGAATCCATAGCAAAATCTACTGCTAGGAAGATTGGGTCACTATGCCGATCCAGGATGTTTTTACTACCTGAATCCATCCTGCATTTATACAAGTCAACCATCCGTCCGTGCATGGAGTACTGCCATTGTTCTCCTCAGTGTTCTTGACAAGCTCCAAAGAAGAGTCTGTAATGTGATAGGTACTGATCTGGCGACTCGAGTGCAGCCACTTCCCCATTGTCGAAATGTAGCCTCCCTCTGTCTCTTCTATAAATACTTTCATGGCTTCTGCTCGGATGAGCTTAAGTCACTGATGCCTCCTCAACAGGTGTTTACCCGTGCAACTAGACTGGCAACTGGGTCCCACCCATTCACAGTCAGGTTAGCCAAATGCAGACGACAATTCTACTCCTGCAGCTTCCTCTCTCGCACTTCCCGCCTGTGGAACTCACTCCCGTATTCTTGCTTTCCTGACGGCTACAACCTCCAGAAATTTAAATGAAAAGTCAATACTCATCTACTAACCACTGGACTCTAGCTCTCTCCCCTCCCCTGTATAACCTTCCCTTTCTCTCCACCGATGTGTCTGTCATCGCACCTGCTTTCTCAGCTTTCTATTGTTCCTTTCTAACTAGTTTGTACTCCTCACTCTTTTCTAATTAATGTTTTTACGTTTATGTAACCCCCTGCACATCAGTGGCGTTTCCGCCTTGCTCGGGGTGAAATGATTATAAAAAAAAAATAAAAATAAAAAATAACAAACGCAGTTCGCAAATTCGCAATGCGGTTTTATGACGTCACACCGCGTGCTAGCGCGAAATGACAACAGAACCAGGTATTCAAAATACGATGTTTAGAACGGCTTATGATTAAACATGATAGATATTCATCGCCTCTTATATTTAACAGTATATGTTCAGAATATATATATATATATATATTCTATTAAATATAAGAGACAATGAATGTCTATTATGTTTAATCATGAGCCGTTCTAAACGTCGTATTTTTGCTTTAATTTCAGTTGAAAATAAAGACAAAAATTCTCCAACATTTGGATAATTATTTATTGGTTTTCTTCTAAGCTTTCGGCTCACATGAGCCATCTTCAGAGAGGTAGTTTAAACTGAAATATTATAAAATCCACCATCACCGACGATTTTATTTTGTGTTGACATAAAACTCCGCTTGGCAACGGCAATAGTTACCAAAAATAATAAACGCAGTTCTTAAGTTTGCGATGCGGTTTTATGACGTCACACCGCGGGATAGCGCGAAATGACAACAAAACCATCTAGTCAAATGCAATGTAATATATTATTTCCTGTTTTACTGTTTTAACAATACGGTGATCCTTACTCATACACACAGTAAGAGGAACCTGCAGATATTGGAGGCCATGTACATCAAATCAAAACAACCAACACTCAATAAAATCAACTTTAAAACAGGAAATAACATATTACATTGCATTTGACTAGATGGTTTTGTTGTCATTTCGCGCTATCCCGCGGTGTGACGTCATAAAACCGCGCAAACTTAAGAACTGCGTTTATTATTTTTGGTAACTATTGCCGTTGCCAAGCGGAGTTTTATGTCAACACAAAATAAAATCGTCGGTGATGGTGGATTTTATAATATTTCAGTTTAAACTACCTCTCTGAAGATGGCTCATGTGAGCCGAAAGCTTAGAAGAAAACCAATAAATAATTATCCAAATGTTGGAGAATTTTTGTCTTTATTTTCAACTGAAATTAAAGCAAAAATACGACGTTTAGAACGGCTCATGATTAAACATAATAGACATTCATTGTCTCTTATATTTAATAGAATATGTCTAGAAAATTACTTGCTGCCTCGATATACTAAATATATATATATATATATATATACTGTTAAATATAACAGTCAATGAATGCATATTATGTTTAATCATGAGCCGTTCTAAACATCGTATTTTCACTTTAATTTCAGCTGAAAATAAATTTGGTTAATTTTTTTATTAATCTGGTTCTAAGCTTTCGGCTCACATGAGCCATCTCCAGAGAGGTTACAATGACGTTAACATAAAAACATCCACCATCAGCGACGATTTTATTTTGTGTTGACATAAAACTTTGCTAGGCAACGATAACAGTTTCCAAAACTAGCAAATGCAGTTCGTAAATTTGTAACGCTGTTCTATGACGTCACACCGCGTGATAGTTCGAAATGATAACAGAACCATATATTTAAATACAATGTAATGTGTTATGACTAGATTTAAACGTGATTTTATTAAGTGTGGGTTGTTTGGATTTCATGTAGATGGCCTCCAATATCTGAAGGTTCTTTTTATTGTGTGTATGAAAAAAATAGGTAGAAAAAAATTAAAATTAGACATGAATTCTATGTAAAAGTTAAAATCTAAAAATTAGACATGAATTAATTCCGGAATTTTTTGTAACGTAAATTTATCAAATCCTAACCATCGTTTTTTATTTTTATTTTTAATACTTTATTTTTATTTTTTATTTTTTTAAATTTTAAAAAAATTTTTACTTTTTCTACCTATTTTTCTACTTTTTTTCTCTCTCTTTTTATTCTTATTTTTATTTCCATTTTGAAAATATGGACGTTTCTGAGGTGATGTGAAATCTCTCTTAGGGATTTTATGTCGAAATGTTCATTCAACATTTCTGAATTTTGAAAATTTATTTTACTTTATATTAGCTCTGTAATTTTAATTACATTGAGCTCTTCTCCTGTATCATTTTTTAATATTAAATTTTTAATATTAATTAGGATCAGGTTCTTGGGATCTACCTTCCTACATTTCCGTTTTGAATAAAAGTATTTTAATAATAATAAAAATAATAATAATAATAATAATAATATATATATATATATATATATATATGAAAAAGAAATAGTGTTGTTCCAAAGAGAGAAATTGGTATAGCATAAACGTGTGAGAGGCCGTGAACGTTTTGTTTGAAGTGTATATTTATTGTTGTTGTTATTATACATGTTATGATACATTAAGTATCCATAATGGCATTTGTGACGCTAAACGTGTTTCGAGTCTAAAGTTGACTCTCTTCAGGCAAATAAACTTGTGGCTTTACGTATCGAGTTCCTTTTGTTTCTGATAGCCAAGGTGTTGTTTATAAATCAGTAAATCAGTAAATCAAATAAATAAAATAAATCAATAAAATAAAATATAATAGATCAACCGTTGGCCACCCGGTTGAAATGTTTGTGGTTTTTCACACCAGCACGGGTATAAATGGACAAACAGATAAATAAATAAATAAATGAATCAAGTTCTTAGCCCAACTTGAAATAATTTTGGGTTAGGGTTTTCCACATCAGCATGTTAAATTTATCTTGATTTATCTTATCACACTCTCACATTTATTATTATTATGTCATTTTTCATCATATTTCGATTTCTGCTTTGGTCTCACTACCAACCAAGTCTGCGGGGAGACCTAAGGCAGGTAGTGGCGTGTTGTTATGGCTCCATTTCATGTTTTTCTATCTTCCCTATCATCCCCAGCATTACATAGATAAAGTTTTCCTTAGTGTGTGGGCTGTACTTAATTATTATTATTATTATTATTATTATATATATATATATATATATATATATATATATATATATATATATATATATATATGAATGCTGGTGTTCAAAAATAGTGATTGATGTCTTATAATAAGATGAATAATAATGAATTATAATAAGTATAATGAATATACTTATTATCCATCACCGGAAGCACGAAGATTGTGGTGTGCAAGAAACACCGAGGCATACTATATATATATATATATATATATATATATAATCATATAATATATGATAATATATAATATCTAGTGTAAGAAGCACTGTTTATATCAAAACAAATGCCAGGGGACTCAAAATCCTTGGATCTTCTTCACTTGGATTTATATATATATATATATATATATATATATATATATATATATATATATATATATATGTATATAATCGCCAACTGATGTCAGTTCTGATATCTAACCGTATTGATTAGCTGTGATGCAGTAAAACAGATCAGTCTGCGGATATATATATATATATATATATATATATATATATATATATATATATATATCCGATCAAAACGAGACATTCACTTAATTACCAATAACCCCAACCAACCCCCACGAGAACAACGAACCAAATATAAACAGAGAATGATTCCAAACCTTTATTTCCCCTGAGGAAGTGTTTAAATCCAAACACTGAAACAAACATATGATTGTAGGGAAGAGGACATATATAGAAGAAATTATGTACATGTTCTAAAACATAATTTATAATATATATATATATATATATATATATATATATATATACTATTAGGAATACTAATCTTTCAGGTTACCGCGGTGGCAACCAATGAAGTTTTCCACAGACTTTGATAAGGTTAATTATTTTTTGAGCACTTTATTCACTTAAAGTTGTACCAATAAACAATTTAATGCCAGTGCAGGGGTAAAGTAATAGTAGAGAAGTTCGTGAAAAGGGAAGGGTAGTGAATCATATATGAGAGCTAAGAATGGTAGGAAAAATATGGGGGTTGGGAAGAAGAAATATTTTGGTACTCCCATCCGGGTTTGATATTGTTCCACGTAGATATTTTTTGCAAGCTGTCATTATTAAAGATCTCGCATTCTTTCTTTCTGACAGAATTTGCGCATAATATTTCTAATACTTTAAGCCATGAACTTTTTCAAAATACTCCAGTATACATGAGAACTTTTTTGGGTCTTTTCTTTTCGCTCACACATATACCGAACTAGTTTGGTACAATATAACTTATCTTAAATGATGATCGACAGTTATACTACGTTTTTTAAAGTAGCCTTTTGTACAAACAAGATATACATACATATATATATTGTAAAAAAGTTGTAGAACATGTAGGTTTTTTATCTACTGTTCATGCATTTACTTTTTTAAAGAGTGCTCGATCCAACGTAGAGCATTATATTGTAATGGTTGTTACAATGGTTTATAAATTCACAAACATTTTCGCGTTTTGAAGCTGCTTTGTGCGCTTCTCATCGGGTGATAAGTTTAAATGAAAATTAAATGGTGAAAACGGTTTATTTATGGTGATATGATGTTTAAGTGAATGTGGGCTTGGGTTAGCTGAGGTAGCTTAGTTTAAGACAGGTTCCTTATTTATTTTGTCTGGGTACTTCTTATATTGGGATTTATGTTTTTTTTTTTTAGGAAGGTATACATTTTTTGTTTATTTTACTGCTATCTATATGTGATTGGAGTGGATGTTAATGAAAACGATGTAAGTGAATGTAGGTTGGGAGTTTAGTATGATCTAGTCGTCAGTTTTTAGTCATAGAGACACCGCTTTGGGTTAGGAGAAGGGTGTGGTGTAGCTTAGTTTTGGATAGGTCACATTTTCGTTTAGTTTAGGTAATTCTTATATTGGGATATATGTTTGTTTTTTTAAGGAAGTGTAGATAGTTTTTATTTTGCTACTGTTTATAGGTGGATGGAATTGCTGTTAATGTTGTGTGGGGTTTATTTTCTTTTATTTATACGTTATTTGTTCTTTTTATTTTGAGGATTCATTAATGTATTTGTTACTTTTTGTGGGAATTGTTTCGTGTGAATGAGGTATTTTTTGGTTATTTAAATTTTAACAAGAAATATTTGCGATGTTTAAATAATACTACTAATTCATCTCTAAGGTTCAATAGTTTGCTATTGTTGGGGTATTTTAGAATCTGTAGCTTTTCACTTAAGCATAAAGGGCAAATGTCGTTAAGCGATTATACACATTATTAAATATTTCTTATAATCGTTTCACTGCCATTGTTTGTTGCGCAGGAGATTATAATGAGAGGAGAGCGAAAAAAAAGAAAAAACAAAAGAAGGGAGGACAAGGTTTGAGAGGGTGTCGGAGAAAGAATAAGAGAAAGATGGCAATCAAGGACACAGAAGATGGTAATTGATGTTGCACTTAAACTTTTGGAGATTGTAATTATCACGGAAGCAAGTCTAGAAAAGTGTGGATAATTCTAAATGAAAATAGAATGGTTCTTTTGTTATTATTATTTTGCAAAATTTTACAATACAAGGAAGCAAAGATAAACTCGTCCGAATCCCCCTAAATTTTCTTAATTTTTTCATTGATGAAACTGCAGTGTAGGTAATCATTAAATATTTATAAATACCTTTGATGCACATGTTATTGTGCAGTATTAACAAAAGAACCATTCTGTTTTCATTTACAATTATTCACGTGGCAATAAATACTAAAAAATAACATGACATACTTCATTTTTTGAAACACTGGGGTGGTCTAATAATTATGACCGGTAGTGTGTGTTGCATTTGGTACAAATTTCCTTAAGAAAAATCTAAAAATATATATGCATGTAAGGAAAACAGAACTGACCATAATGGAAACTAATTTTTAAGATTAAGAAGTTTTATTTTATTGGTGAAGTTAGCAATACTTGCACCATAGCAGACAATGGAAATTTTCTGGCTTTTCACTGGATCGAAAAAAATTAGATTTTCAGGCAAGCAAAAAATTTCTTAAACACAAATAAAAGACGACGCTATGTTGCGTATTGAATTGACTAATCAGCCATCAATATTTGAGCAATACAAGTAGAACTGCCATTAGGAATACGATCGAAATAAGTAAGAAAATCGATATTTCCGTAAGCAACACTAAAGACTCAGATGTTTCGGCCATCTTCACTGAACTGCCAATGACAACAACAATTAGTTTTTGCGTTAACAGATTTTTTTCTTTTTTTACAATTCTCACTGCATGGAAAAATTTTATCTTTAAAAAACAATGGAAAGATTGGATATAACCTTCACTTATCTGCATTCATTTTATCTTTTCATGTGTCTTTTTTCTTTCTTTCTTTCTTTCTTTCTTTCTTTCTATCTATCTATCTATCTATCTATCTATCTATCTATCTCAGCTTGTTCTTATCTATCTATCTATCTATCTATCTATCTCAATCTGTTCATATCTATCACAATCTATCTATCTATCTATCTATCTATCTATCTATCTATCTATCTCAGCTTGTTCTTATCTATCTATCTATCTATCTATCTATCTATCTATCTATCTATCTATCTCAATCTGTTCATATCTATCACAATCTATCTATCTATCTATCTATCTATCTATCTATCTATCTATCTATCTATCTACTCTCACCCAATATAAATAGCACGTGGAAAGGGTATATTGAAGAGTTTGTTTTTTTTTATTGAAAGAAGCCAACTTGCAGCACGCTCTACTCACGAATATCGGAATAAACTATTCAAACAATGCAAAAATTACACATTAAAAAGACAATCATGAAAAGGAATGGGCAACGCCTAAAAACAAGCGTCATTAAAAATGGCTAAAGAAGTGGCCGAAAGCACTTTAGACAATAAAACATTTTTGCACTTATTTACCTCCACCAAACAGAAAATTCCTGGTAAAAGCAAAATAAAAAACAGATTTTGCTCCATAAGTATACCTTATATATATATATGTGTGTGTGTCATATATATCTTCTTCTTCTTCTTCTTCTTCTTCTTCTTCTTCTTCTTCTTCTTCTTCTTCTTCTTCTTCTATTTGCCCTGTTCTTTCAAGATGTACGTGATCATTGCTTTTCACGTCTCCCTATCCCTGGTGTCTCTTAGCACACTTTATCCTGTAACACAAGCAACCCTTGTTCCGTCATCCACCTGCTCAGGCCATTCAAAATATGTTTTCCGTTGCTTTCCTTTGTCTCTTTTTTGCTCTATTTGCCTGGTAGTATCAGGTTCTCCAAGCCCACCTTCCTCTTTGCATGTCACAGGAACTTTAGTTGTCTCTTCCTGATGCTCGGTATTAATTTCTTTTTCGTTTCCATCCTTTCCAAAACCTCATCATTGCTCACATGCTCGATCCATGATATCCGCAGCATCCTTTTGTAGAACCACATTTCAGTTAGTTCAACTATTTTTCCTTCATCTCTGATGATATTGTCCAGCATTTACTGCCATATTGAAAAACTGAAATCAAATACAATCCAGTACTCTCGTCTTTGTTTTTAGTAAAAGTATCCTGTCTCTTAATACTTTACTCAGCTTCTGGAACGCTTCTTTCGCCATGCCAGTTCGCCTTCGGATCTCTGTTTCACACTTTCCGTTTTCTGTTAGAACACTTCCCTGGTATTTAAATGTTTGTTCCTGCTGGATTTTAGTTTCCCCCACCTGTATTTGTCATTTTCGGCTGCTCTTTTTGCTGATGACCATATATTCGGTTTTCTTGCAGTTTATTTGTAGTTCTTTTCTTGTCACTCTCCACCGCTACCTTCTTTAGGAGGTCTTGTAGTTTCCTTTCCGTGTCTGCAATCAGCACTCTATCATCTGCGTACCTTATGTGGTTCAAATTGTGGCCTCCGATGACAAATCCTGGCATAACATCTAGGGTCCTCAGAATAGTCTCGCTCTACAAGTTGAACTGTACAGTCATTGTAATTGCTTCGTTTTACGTGATTTCGTACAGGAAAGGAATAGAATATTAATGCAGGTCTTTTGTAAAAGCAAAATAGAGTAAACGAAGTTAATGATATAGAAAAATACTTATAATGTTAAGAAATTTTTGAATATACACTGAATGCGTCACACTTTTTTTCAAGAGATTCGTTAATCTCATCTTGACAAGGAAACAATTCGTCAGACGCATAATCCACTGTTGATGAAAATCGATAATTGTCACTGCTGCAACTGGTATCATGCGTCGAAAAGCCCTGAAGATATTTATCTCAGTACGAGATTTTTCGAAAATTTTAATTCTCTCCAATCTTGAAGCCTTTAAGGTGATTACAAGAATTAGTTGCTTCTTCTGTCTCTATATTCCTTAATGATTCGAAAGACGACTACACGCAGTTTCCCAAATGTTGTCAACATTAAATGCATAAGCCTCGAAGGGCACTCAATTTAAGCGTATATTTTTAAATTGGTTATGATAAGTGAGATATAAACAAAAAGAAAGAAGAAAAAGATTTTTTTTTAATCATATCACCCCAAGCAAGGCGATAACGCCACTGATGCTCAGAGGGCTACGTAAGAGCAAAAAGATTGGAAAAGAGAAAGCCGAAAACCGCATCCTAAACAGGAAACAAGGGATGAGACTCTTCACCTGTTCAATAGACGTGGGTGGAGTGTGAACCGGGCGATAGTTTAGTCTATCTACTCCAATTGAAAAAAAAAAGTGAGAAGATTGGAAAAGAGAAAACCGGAAACCGCATCCTAAACAGGGAACAAGGGATGAGCCTCTTCACCTGTTCAATAGACGTGGGTGGAGTGTGAACCGGGCGATAGTTTAGTCTATCTACTCCAATTGAAAAAAAAAAGTGAGAAGATTGGAAAAGAGAAAACCGGAAACCACATCCTAAACAGGAAACAAGAAATGAGCCTCTTCACCTGTTCAATAGACGTGGGTGAAGTGTGAACTGGGCGATAGTTTAGTCTATCGTCTCCAAGAGAAGAAGGAGGAGGAGTAGAAGAAGAAGAAGGAGGGGAAGGAGGGCTGGTAAAAAGTAAAAAAAAAATGAGATAAATAGAACGTATTATAAATCAATTGGAATTCGAACTCGGCTCTCTGATTTCTCATTCTGAGCCGATATCCACTGCACTACAACGAAAAACAACAGGAATCTTTTTTTCTTTTTTAATCGTTTCACCTAACGCAAGGCGGTAGCGCTACTGATGTGCAGGGGAGTAATAAGAAAGACGAACCAGTTACAGGGGGTGTCAGAGAAACGGCAAGAGAAGGACGGGAACACAGGTGTGAAGACAGTTGTGAAGGTAGAGAGAAAGGAAAAGAACAAGATATACAGGGTGATGTAGAAAGAACTGGAGTCAAGTGGATAAAAGATGGGAATTGACATTGCATTTAAATTCCTGGAGGTTGTATCCCTCTGGAAAGCAAGTTTTCGGAAAGGAGATCGACACGCGGTAAGTGCGAGGAAAGAAGCTGGTGGAGTAGAATTGACGGCTGCATTTGGTTAATCTTACTGTAATTGGGTGGGTCCTTGTTGACAGTCTGGTTGCACGAGTAAATTCTAGTGATGGGGGCACCAGTGACTTAAGTTGGAGTAGATAGACTATAGCCCGGTTTACACTCCACCCACGTCTATTGAACAGGTAAAGATGCTCATCCCTTGTTCTCCGTTTAGGGTGTGGTTTCCGGCTTTCTTTTCCAATCTTTTCACTCTTACGTAGCCCCCTGCACATCAGTGGCGTTACCGCCTTGCTCGGGGTGATATGATTAAAAAAAAGTTCGTTGGAACAGAAGCCATATATATATTTGTAGAATAGCCAGAGGGAAGCCACATCTCGCCGGTGAGAAACTGGTTGAAGTCGAGCTGCCAAGTAAGGCCTATAACGTTACAAAGTCTTCTTTGGAGCCTGTCGAGAACACTGAGATGAACAGCAGGGGCGCCTGACCATATATGACAGCAGTATTCTATGCATAGATGGATGGGTACATTTCGTAAATTAACAGGTACTTCAATGAAAAAAGCCTACTTTATCATTACTACTGAGTAATGTGTTTGCTCCTCACTGGGTGACTGATAATTATTGCCTTGTGCCAGTCTAAGCTAAGCTTATTAAATAAGAGCAGAGCACTGACACTAAACTTTCCTGCCGATGGCTTTTAAATTCTCTGTGTTTCAAGTCAGTCAATTTTTTCACAAATATTTGATGAAAACAAAATTGTTGAAAATAAGCATAATTCTTTTTTTGATTTTATTCTTTTTTTCGTACTGAAGTCGTGACGAAAGGCTTCTCTTCAAATGACATTAATATTCTGTATTGAATTGTTATCTAAACTTATTTATAAATGGAACTTTGTGTGTGTGTGTGTGTGTGTGTGTGTGTGTGTGTGTGCGCGTGTGTGTGTGTGTGTGTGTGTGTGTGTGTGTGTGTGTGTGTCCGTTACCTATAGATTCCGAAACGGCTGACCCGATTTTCTTGAAAATTTACATAGTTGTATTATAAGCGTCTGCGAGTGTTCTTAGCCAGGTTTTGTGTCGAGGTACCCCCGATAAATATCAAAAATCGATAATCGAAAAAATCGGATAATCGAAGGAGTGGTCCGATTTTAATCAAATTTGATACATACATAGACAAAGACATAAGGAACGATATTCAGAAGTTTCAAGATTGCAGTTCTTACAATAGTGCAGAAAATCGATAATATATACATATAAAAGGCAAGATGTTTGTGTGTGTGTGTGTGTGTGTGTTTGTCTGTATGTGTGTATTTTTTTCAGCCCTTTTATTTTAGTTTTTGCTTCGAGTTTGGCTCTAAGTAGGTAAAATTGTAGTTCTTAGTCTCAGCCATGATACCATTTACTCAAAGCACTTATTTAGCCTTCAAAATTCAGTTTACGACGAAAAAACTTATTTGATATCGATACCAGGAAATCAAAATTTGACTTACATCCATTCATTTTTCTTTTCAGTCTACGGTTTCGCTTTAACTGGAAACAACTATTGCTTTTTAGTCTTTCGTGCCAACGTCCAAAGAGTCTGAGCTCCAGGACCATGGATTAGTTTTAAAGCTTTCATCACACTCGAGCAACGCCGGGCTATACTGCTAGTATATATATATATATATATATATATATATATATATATATATATATATATATATATATATATATATATATATATATTAATTCGACTTTTCTAAACCATGAAAATATTTCGTGGTAAAGCACGTGAAATCGATTAGCAGCTTCATCCGGATATATTTGCGTCACAGGTTCGAATCCTGTTGGAATAAATTTTCGTAAACAAGATTTCTAGAATATTCTGGCCGGTGGCTATATATCAATGTACTATTTAATTATAGAACAACAAACAATTCACTGAAATACGAATATCCATTGAAAATAATTTTAAAGCAAATAGTTTTACATAAATATGTCGGTTAATAGCATTTCGTAACACACACACACACACACACACACACACACACACACACACATATATATATATATATATATATATATATATATATATATGTGGGCGGGGGGGCGTCAGTACGGCAGGGAATATAATCGTGAGAGAATGGCAGTAGGGAGACAAATTACTATTGAAAATACTGACTTATAATAAGAAGAATATCTGCAGCTTTTATGGCAAAGAAAATGACAAAAATTGCTATTGATAGCACTGAGATCTGGTTATAGACATAACTAATATTCAAGGCATCGTGATCAAAGACCACAAAAAAGAATGTGCTTCCTTATTGAGATGGCATTACCTGCAGATTGTAAATGTATCTTTGAATGTCTCGAAAAAAGTTATCAAAGTAGAAGGTTCTTAAAGTGGAAATCATAAATTGTGGCACATGAGGACATCAATAATTCCTGTTGTAGTTGGAGCCCTCAGATTCACTGGAAAAAGATTCAATAGACTCATTGAACGGATTTCTTTAATAAAATACAAAAAAATGTACTTACAAGTGCAGTTCACACATTACGATACACTTTATTTTTGTAAAATGTGTGTGATTTTGGATTTTCTTAAGAGAGAGAGAGAGAGAAAGAAAGAGAAAGAAACATAAAGAGAGAAATAGAGAAAGAGAGAGGGAGTGACAAAGAGTGAACAAAAATAAAAAGAGAGAATTGCAAAATAAGAAAAAGAGAGAAAGAGAAAATAAGAAAGAAAGTAGAAAAATAAAAGTGGGAGAAGAAAGAGCGACAGGAAAAGAAAAAAGAGAAAACAGAGAAATAAAAGAAAAAAGAGAGAGAAGGCAAGAGAGAGATAAAAATGAAAGAAAAGAAAGAAAGTAAAGAAATAAAGGAAAAAGTGAGACGGAGAGCGACAGAGAAAAAAAGAGAAATAAAAAAAACAAATAGAGAAATAGAAAGAGAGAAAATCGTGCTCCATCTGTCCTCTGGCACAGCAACGAATGCTGGACAATCTCCACGTAGATGAAGACGAGATTTATAGCAACAGAAATGTGGTTCTACATTAGGATGCTGAGAATGCCATGGACTGAACATGTAACCAATAATGAAGTTTTGGAGAAAATGGAAATATGAAGGACACTTATCCTGAACAACACAATGAGGCAGTTGAATTTTAGGGCACATAATGAAGAAAGAGGCCTTGGAAAATATGACATTCAAAAGACAGATTAAATGGAAGACGGACAGAGGAGAACAACGCATAATCGAACTTGGTCATTGGGATTAGTAAAGATCGCAAAAATATAAAATTTACTCAGAAATACAAAAGACAGGAAATTCTGCATAGGGCAAAGAAGAAGAAGAAGAAGAGGAGGAGGAGGAGGAAAGGAAAGTCATTGTAGTAAAGACAAAAATAAACAAAGAGTGAGTTAGAAATAAGAGTGTAAAGTATAAGTGAAGCTTGGATGAGAGAGGAAAATGTATGCGAGGCGGGGAAGAAAATCATAGAATAAGAGGGAGGGCGTGAGAGAGAGAGACAGAGAGGGAGAGAGAAAAAAGAAAATAAAGAAGTGATTCTGTTTGAGAAAGAAAGACAACGGAGAGAACTATTTCAAACGATGGTTAAAAAAAAAAAAAAACTAACCAAAAGAACGATGCAAAAAATTGGGACATGTCAGGACAGTGCGTGTCTGTCCGAAATTCATGATCATGCCTTTTCCTGGGAGCATGCGCACGGAGACAAGGCCATCCAGAGTGCACAATAAAGCCATAACAATCCCCGCCACACACAAAAATACCGCTCACTCTCACAAACAAACATGCACCTCCCCCACAAGCAGGGGTTTTGACTGATTAAATTAACATCTCACTAAGTTGGCTAATTAGCTGTTATTGATCAGATAATATCTCCTTCTCTACTTTTATCTAACTATCAATCTAGCTCTCTCATTGTCTCTCTTTCTCTATCTCCTTTTATCTATCTATCTATCTATCTATCTATCTATCTATCTATCTATCTATCTATCTATGCTTTTTCATATCTATCTATCTATCTATCTATCTATCTATCTATCTATCTATCTATCTAGCTAGCGAGGTTTTTCTTTCTTTCTTTCTAACGCTTTCCTTCTCTCTTTCTATCTCTTTATAGACGTCTGTTCATATATATTTAATTGAATACATATCTATCGTTCTATGGGCACCTCAAGGTGGCGTTATGGTTAACAAGCTTGTCTCGCTAGAATCATTATAATTGAGTAGTGAGTTCACTCCTCACTGGGTGTTCCTTACTCACGGCCTTGTGCCACATCTAAGCTGCGCTTAGAAAATTATCATATCTATCTTTCTATTCTGACATGGCAGCCATTTTAACAAACATACACACACACACACACACACACACACACACACACACACACACACACACACATATATATAAGTTGCGATGGATGAATTATCTCTTAAATTTCGCAAAAATGACACTGGCATCTCATTTTAAGAGATATATTTTCCAAAATTACACATAAAATATTTTGAAATACTAAAAAGTAAATTTGTTAAAAAAAAATACCATTGGGTTCAACCATGGCCTCCAGACCATTTGGGAATCGCCTGCAACTCATTTGGAATGTCTTTTTGCTTAATTTGGGGATTTTTCCCTTAACCCTTGTTTTCAGTTCATCTTTGGTATAATGAGGAGTTTTGTTGGTCTCTCGCTCGACAGCGCTTTACGCATAATAGTTAAGCGTTTTGCAGTCTGGGGAGTTAGATGGCCAGATGAAAGGATCTTCAGAAATTGTTTGACAGCCATAGCTGGGTTCTCCTTCTGGTGTGGCATGGTGCAGAGTCCTGTGGCCAGATATAGTGTCTTCCAGCAGCTACCCTTTCGATGTAAGTGTCCGTGTTGAGGCTGAAGCCCTCGCCAACAAATCCGAGTTTTTCTTGTCAGAACGATCAGATTTAGTTTTTCCGACCTGTGGTGCCTTCGTAGTTACCATTAAACACATTCAACTCCTTCCGAATCCTCTGTACTATACTCGGATTGACGCCCAAACACTCTGAAACGTTCGTATTGTCGCTTAATGTCGAGCAGTACAGCAATGCCGTTTCTAAATTTCTGGTGTAGTGAATTGCGTCATGTTGCTCTTTTTCTCACAGACGGTGCCCAACTGACCCTACTATACTCTGTTGTTGACAAAATAAACGACAAACAACATGCATGAACAAAATTAACAATATTTAACTCATTGAGTTTTTATTTGACCTCAACAGAATGCAGAAAGCACTGGGCAGCCGTTTCGGCCTATATGAGGGATTCATCAGTAGTACGCATCCACAAACTGAAACCCATATAGTTACGTTATTAAGCAAACGTCATACCAACTGTACCACGGGCCGCGGTGACGAAGACATAACGAATTAAGCTCGATATAGCGCCGCTCATTCACATATACCGTGGGGGAACTCAACTAAGCTCCTTTTACCCATTCGTTACTACTTCGACACCGGGGCACAAGGTACAGTTGGTATGAGGTTTGCTTAACGACGTAACCGTCTGGGCTTCAAATCCTGGTAGTGGATGCGTACTACTGACGAGTTCCAAATATAGGACGAAACGGACGTCCAGTGCTTTCTGCATGCTGTTGAGGTCTAGTAAAACTCGATGAATTACTTATATTTTAAAAATAATATTTTTTTATATTGGAGCCAACTTTCCCTGAAGATCCAATTTCGTGAAACCTTGGTAGGTTCGTTGGCTCTCTAGGTTAGCTACTTCCTTGTTTGCTCTACTAGTGTATTGAGCGCTTTACGTGTTAGGTTACTCGTCTCGGGTTTTTTTTTCTTTCAACTAGTACTTTGACTAATGTTCAAGTGCTTAGTTCGTTTCTTTTTTGTTTCCATTTTTTCCCCGACGAGTTTATACTCGGTGGGTTTTTCGTGACGTGTTCAAAGACAAATATACAGTTATATATATATATATATATATATATATATATATATATATATATATATATATCTTTGTGTGTGCGTATGTGTGTGTGTGTATGTGTGTGTATGTGCAAACAAGGTTAGTTGAATTCAACCAACAGGTAGTATTGTTTTTTTTTTTATTTAGCATTGTTTTTAATTTTTTGAATAAGATGTACATTGGGTCAAAATTATGAACATGCAGATGATACCACTGCTGATGAGGGCACCTCCGAATATCTTAATGCCTGATAGATAATCTCTCCTGTGATCTAACCCTTCCAGTTCAATGGAAAAAAAAATGACTTGTAATATTCAATACATCCAAAAGTAAAATAGTAACATTTCATCACCACTACAGTCAGTCAGATAAATGCCATACGTGATACACGCTTTGGGCGATCATGTCTCGAAAGAGACATGACTGATTGGGCAGAAGATTATCCCGCAGTAGATTGCCATTGCTTTCTGTGGTAGACTGGTTGCCAGGCAAGGCTATAGGATCCAATATGTCCTATTATTTAACCCATAACTAGAGGGAAGAGAACTCGGTTCCGTCAGTGAAAACAACCCTGAATAAAGTGTAAGGCTTCAGAATGGACTATGACCGAACATTAAAAGAAATATCGTAAAACCCCACTTTTCAGCAAGACATGTTTTAAGAAAAAAATATTACCAACAAGACATTTTTGAAAGATCCGAACATAAAAAAATGCCTTAAGACACCATCTATTTGGCATTACAGAACCCACAGAGGTGTTGATATGCCATTAAACAAAACTCAAACCCAAACCCAAACTATGTGAGATGTTTAGACGAGTTACCTTCCTCACTTCACCGACATACCATGTTCCCGGTGGTAGACCACACCTGTACTCTACCCGTTCCTTTGATAAAATTCTCCACTACTGTTACTCTCGAGAGAATGCTTCCCTGATAACTACAATCTCAATCAACCGATTCCACGATTAATTTCCACGATCAACTGATATTTATACTACGCGTCCTCATAATGTGCCCTTCTTACTCTCTCGTTACACGTCTTATAAAAATTTGGACCGTGTGTTGGGTGAACAAAAAAAAAACCTAGAAATGTTCTACGTTTTACTCAAGAATTTTTAACAGTTTCAGTCATTGTCGAAAGTTGTGTATTGTCATTGTGTTAACCAAGATATTTTTGCTGCATATACAAGATATAATTGAACCTGGGGAAAACATGAGAATCTAATGTCTATTTTCAAGTCGCGTAACCCAACTATTCAAAAGATTATCTTCCCAGCTCTCTCTCTCTCTCTCTCTGTAATAATAATAATAATAATAATAATAATAATAATTTAAAGAAAAAATATTCAATAATGAAAGAAGGCAGTAAACACAATAGATTCTGTAGAAATTTATAGCAGAAGCCAAGAACCAACAATTGCGACAAAGAATATGAAAAAGAAAGCCAAGGATAAAGTTCTTGAACAGATGAAACAACGCTGACAAGACAAACCTCTGCATGGCCAATATCCAGAACGTGCCAATAAACCCAATGTTGATAAAGTTAACACTCATCGATGGTTACGTACATCTGGATGAAAATCTGAAATTGAAGAGGTCTTTTCACTAGGAACTTTCAGGCAAATATTATACATAATAATGTGGATCCAAAAAGTAGGTTCTGTGATAAATACCAAGAAACAATAGATCATCTAATCTCAGGATGTTCTGTACTTGCCCCAAATGAATATGAAAATCCTCACGATAGAGTGGGGAAAATATTTACACTAGACAATGTGCAAACACTATGGAAAATATGTAAAGAAACACTGGTATGAACATCACACAGCACCGGTTATAGAAATAGAAGATGTCACCATTCTATGGGATTACGCCATCTACACAGAAAGAAAATTGAAGCAAATAGGCCGGACATTATCGTTAAAAACCAAAAAGAAAAGACTTGCTCATTAATTGATATGGCTCGTCCAGCGGATTGTAACATAACAACCAAGGAATTCGTAAAACTGTCAAAGTATAAGGACCTGAAAATTGAAATAGAAAGAAATGTGGAAATTGAAAGCAAGAGTTGTGCCAGTGATAGTAGGCGCACCTGGAATGATAAAAAATGGGACAAAACAACACATTGAAAGAATCCCTGGAAACCTCTGCTTAAGAGATATACAAAAAAAGTCTTGATAAGTACAGCCCACACACTAAGGAGAACTTTGTCTATGTAACGCTAGGGATGTTAGGGAGATATGAAAAAAACATGAAATGGTGCCATAACAACACACCACGACCTACCATTAGTCTTTCTGCAGACTTGGTAGGTTGTGCGACCATAGCAGAAATAGAATTATAATGAAAAATGACATTGTCGCTTGACAATTATTACTTAATAGTGAATTTGATTCTCATTTGATATCCCATATCTAATTTGTCATTAAATAATAATAATTAATAATTTAATAATGTCATTTAATAATGATGTAATAAAAGTTGACATGTGCTATATCAAACAACTCAAATAATATTAGGAAGTAGTGAGTTCGATCCTCGCTGGAAGCTTCATGTAAAATTTGGCATTAAATAATCTAATAAGGGTTGACATTGTAAATCTTATCGTAATTTACCCATGCACAAATGAACTCTTCCAAACAAATAAGCAGCAGTTTCTGCTTTATGAAAGAAATGGGCTATTCCGGCAGAAAGCTCTGACAGCCGGATCAATACAGTCACACTGGTGATCTTCTCATGTTATATCTGCTTGTACTACTGTTTTTTGTTAATATATTTGTTTAACTCTATTCCTTCTTGGTGTCTTCATTTCTGATCTCTAACCAGTCCACAATAGTAAATCAACTCAATCATATTTTTTTAATCATTTCACCCCAAGAAAGTCGAAAATGTCACTAGTTCGCAGATTTCTGAGGGTGAAATAGAGAGAAAAACGCTAAATATAAAAAGGATTGAGGAAAGAATAAAAAATAATTGGGATTCAAGAAGACAGAAAATGACACTGACAGCCGGACCAATACAGTCACACTGGTGATCTTCTCATGTTGTATATGTTTGTATTATTTTTCTTTGTTAATATATCAGTTTAACTCAGTTACATTTTGCTGTCTTTCTTTTTGGTCGCTCACCAGTCCACAATAGTAAATCAACTCAAGCATATTATTTTAATCATTTCACTCCAAGCAAGGCGGAAATGTCACTAGTACGCAGATTTCCGAGAGTGAAAGAGCGAGAAATACGCTAAATATAAAAAGGATTGAGGAAAGCATAAAAAATAACTGGGATTCAATAAGAAAGAAGATGACAGTCGATGTTGCATTTAAATTTTTGAAGATTGTGACTATCAGAAAAACAAGCAAACGAAAGAGATTTCAACAGGCGAGAAGTACGAGAAAAAATAGTTCAAATGCCAGTTACACTTAGTTATTTCAACAGAAAAAGTGGAGGCGAGATGCAAATATAGTCTGTCAGTTACGTGCCATATGTGATACACGCTTTGGGCGATCATATCTTGAAAGAGACATGACTGACTGGGCAGAAGATTATCCCGTAGAAAGTAGCCATTGTATTCTGCGGTAGACTGGTTGCCAGCCAAGGCTATAGAACCCAAATTTTTCTATGATTTAACCCATAACTGGAAGGAAGAGACGGACTGATACCTTTCCCAAGCGTATTTATGCGTAAGTGAATGGAAGGACTTCAACTTGAATTCGAACTCAGCACTACGATTTGTCGTTCCGAGTCGATATCCACTGCACCACAATAGAACGCTTAAATTCATGTATTCGGTGCACCAGGCATAACAATAGAAAACCGATCCCCCACTTTATGCCTAGCAGATGTTTGAATTATATTTCCAACTCTTATATTTAGTCAGTCAGTTAAGTGCCATACGTGATACACGCTTTGGATGATCATGTCTCAAAAGAGACATGAGTAACTGGGCAGAAGATTATCCCGCAGTAGGGTGCCATTGCTTGTTCCGTTAGACTGGTTGCTGGCCAAGGCTATAGAACCCAATCTGTCTTATTATATAACCCATACCTGGGGAAAAGAGACGGATTAATACCTTTCCCAGAGTGTTTGTGCGTAAGTGAATGCAACAAATTCAACAGGAATTTCAACAGGACTTCCCGATTTGTCGTTCCGAGTAGACATCCATTGCACCACAAAAGGTATTAAATAACCCAAATTAAATTTTCCCTTTCTTTCTAATCAAGTCTGTTCATCTTTATCATTGTTGATTATTCTCCATATGTTGATATCTATCTATCTATCTATCTATCTATCTATCTATCTATCTATCTCGGCTTATTCATTATCTATATATCTATCTCCGTTCATATTTATTTGTATATCTCTGCTCGACTCTCTCAAACACATTATCTCTCTCAGGGTGTCTAATTTTTATCTATCTATCTATCTATCTATCTATCTATCTATCTATCTATCTATCTATCTATCTATCCCAGTCTTTTCATATCTATCTATCTATCTATCTATCTATCTATCTATCTATCCCAGTCTTTTCATATCTATCTATCTATCTATCTATCTATCTATCTATCTATCTATCTATCCCAGTCTTTTCATATCTATCTATCTATCTATCTATCTATCTATCTATCTATCTATCTATCTATCTATCCCAGTCTTTTCATATCTATCTATCTATCTATCTATCTATCTATCTATCTATCTATCTATCCCGTTTACATCTATATCTATCTATCTATCTATCTATCTATCTATCTATCTATCTATCTATCTATCTATCTATCCCAGTCTTTTCATATCTATCTATCTATCTATCTATCTATCTATCTATCTATCTATCCCAGTCTTTTCATATCTATCTATCTATCTATCTATCTATCTATCTATCTATCTATCTATCTATCTATCTATCCCAGTCTTTTCATATCTATCTATCTATCTATCTATCTATCTATCTATCTATCTATCTATCTATCTATCCCAGTCTTTTCATCTATATCTATCTATCTATCTATCTATCTATCTATCTATCTATCTATCTATCTATCTATCTATCTATCTATCCCAGTCTTTTCATATCTATCTATCTATCTATCTATCTATCTATCTATCTATCTATCCCAGTCTTTTCATATCTATCTATCTATCTATCTATCTATCTATCTATCTATCTATCTATCTATCTATCTATCTATCTATCTATCTATCCCAGTCTTTCATATCTATATCTATCTATCTATCTATCTATCTATCTATCTATCTATCTATCTATCTATCCCAGTCTTTTCATATCTATATCTATCTATCTATCTATCTATCTATCTATCTATCTATCTATCTATCTATCTATCTATCTATCCCAGTCTTTTCATATCTATCTATCTATCTATCTATCTATCTATCTATCTATCTATCTATCTATCTATCTATCCCAGTCTTTCATATCTATCTATCTATCTATCTATCTATCTATCTATCTATCTATCCCAGTCTTTTCATATCTATCTATCTATCTATCTATCTATCTATCTATCTATCTATCCCAGTCTTTTCATATCTATCTATCTATCTATCTATCTATCTATCTATCTATCTATCTATCTATCTATCTATCTATCTATCATGCATTATCGCACATGATGATAATAATAATTGTAGGCCGTGCACTGAAGGATTTGATACAGCTATGGCAGTGCACGCAGACCGAGATATGAACACAAGTTTAAAAATGCGCACATCTCAACCACAAGCTGAGATGTGCTCATCCGAATTCCTCTTGACAAGACTGCGCATAAGCAGAAAATATTATCTCACAAGCGAACGCGCGCATGTGTACGTCTACACACAGATAGACGCGCACCTTATAACAAGCATCGAATGAAATATTGATAGAGAAAGGCAAAGTATCTAAGCAGAAGGCAGGATAGATGTGTGCGGTGGGGTCTGCTTGATTCAATGAGGCCTCCCCATCTTCGCTATTATGAGTCTCGTCTCAGTTCCCAGTTCGTTCCAACTTCCGTATTGTATTCCATCACTATGGCTCTACTCTCCATTTTCACTCTCCACACGCTAATTCTTTCTTTATTTCATTCTTTCTTTCTTTCCTTCTTTCTTTCTTTCATTCTTTCTTTCTTTCCTTCTTTCTTTCTTTCTGTTGCTATAGTTACGCCTACTGCCGCTGCTGCTGCTGTCCTGCCTTTTTTTTTCTTTCTACGGCAAAATCTTTCTGACGTTTCAAGAACTCTATTCATAAACATTGAATTATTGTCTGCGCCACACTCGTACGAACTCACACATACATACGCACGAATTAGTACTGCGTGTATATATATATATATATATATATATATATATATATATACGCACTTCGTATTACAACCACATAATGACTCAACTCAAAACATTGAACAATAACCAATGAGTTAAAAATAATAATCGTTATTTCAAATATCAACATTTCGACCTGATACAGAGAAAAATATCAATAAATGAAATACAAATAAATAGATAAAGAGTAAAGACAGTCAAGGTCAGGAAATACATAAATAAAACACGAGGCCTAAATAAATGAAAATGTGAGGATAGGATACTTTATTCCCTAGGGCCCCGATTGTCCTATATATGGAACCTGTACAAGCAGTAGTGTGAACTGAATGGTTACGTGATTGCTTGAGGAGCGCATTGTTGATTTCTATACACGCAATCTATCTATCTATCTATCTATCTATCTATCTATCTATCTATCTATCTTATTAATATTAATCAATCTATATATCAGTTTTATTCTTATCTATCTATCTATCTATCTATCTATCTATCTATCTATCTATCTTATTAGTATTAATCAATCTATATATCAGTTTTATTCTTATCTATCTATCTATCTATCTATCTATCTATCTATCTATCTATCCGTCTGATTCTTATCTATCTATCTATCTATCTATCTATCTATCTATCTTATTAGTATTAACCAATCTATATATCAGTTTTATTCTTATCTATCTATCTATCTATCTATCTATCTATCTATCTATCTATCTTATTAGTATTAATCAATCTATATATCAGTTTTATTCTTATCTATCTATCTATCTATCTATCTATCTATCTATCTATCTATCTATCTATCTATCCGTCTGATTCTTATCTATCTATCTATCTATCTATCTATCTATCTATCTATCTATCTATCTATCTTATTAGTATTAATCAATCTATATATCAGTTTTATTCTTATCTATCTATCTATCTATCTATCTATCTATCTATCTATCTATCTATCTATCTATCTCATTTTGTCCCTATCCCTATCTATCTATCTATCTATCTATCTATCTATCTATCTATCTATCTTAATCTTTTTAAATCTATCTGTACTACTTTATATTTTTCTTTACATAGACAAATATGAACAAACTGATTAGATAGATATAAACAGATTGATATATATATATATATATATATATATATATATATCTTGAGTGAGTGTGTGTGTGAGAGAGAAAGAGAGAAAGGTGAAGCACAAACAAACGCGCATATTTTCTCTCTTTCTCTCTCTCTCTCTCTCTCTCTCTCTCTCTCTATATATATATATATATATATATATATATATATGTATATAGGTATTGCTATTAAGTTATTAAGCTGTTTATTCGATTTTATATGAGTAGAGTCTTTTTGGGAAAAAAAGTGTGTAAAAACTATTCAAATGTTTTATACATCCGGGCGCTGTCGGCTATTCTATTAGCCAACATCAAGGGTTTTTTTATACTGAACATGTAGGTTTTTATATATCTGTATCTATAGTGATGGGAATGCTTTGTTTTTATTTAAAAAACATAGTCATATATAAAAATCTACATGTTCACTACAAAAAAGAAAATTCTTGATAATGGCTAATAAGATTGCGGAAAGCCCTCAGATCAGTCGAAAATTTGCAAACATTTTAAAAAAAACACAAGAACAATTGGATGAAACGCTTTAACATCAAAAAATTGCAATATGAACTCTAGTAAAAATTCTTACTGAAAATTAGGTTTATACGTTCCAGAAATTCAGTTGTTCTTGTCCTTAAAGACACGTTGGTTAGCTCCTGTGACTTGATCCAAAGAGTTGCGAGTTCAATACCAGGTTACAGCAGGTTACAACAGTGATAAACAAGTAACTTAGAGAGAGGCAACTGATGACTACCAAAAGAGGCTTTCAGTAAGGAATGAGAATGATATGCCCCAGTGATTGTAATAAATACCTTGGGTCGAAATTCATGAAGCAGTTGTACAAATGGCAACAAAGATGAGGACAATAGTCCAAATAATGTAAATAGTTTAAAATGCTACCTCATCTCAGAAATATAAACAAATAGACAAATTCTCAGCAGATATTGTATGTAGAGATTTAATTATTGTAATTTGGAAGGTCAACCAATTATATATATATATATATATCGCCCGGTTCACACTCCACCCACGTCTATTGAACGGGTGAAGAGGCTCATCCCTTGTTTCCTGTTTAGGATGCGGTTTCCGGTTTTTCTCTTATCTAATCTTCTCACTCTTATGTAGCCCCCTGCACATCAGTGGCGTTACCGCCTTGCTTGGGATGATATGATTAAAAAAAAAAAATATGTATATATATATATATGTGTGTGTGTGTGTGTGTGTGTGTGTGCGTGCGCGCGCCCGCGTGTATGTGTGTGTGTGTGTGTGTGTGTATTTTTAATAATTTCACCCCAAGCAAGGCAGTGTTACTGCCACTGGTGCGCGTGGGATTATGTAGGGGGTAAGTGATGAGATAGAGGGGCAGGTTATAGGGGGTGTCAGGAAGAAAGGATTCGTGTTAGTGAGATAGGAGATGACTATTGACCTTACATTTAAATTGTTGGAGATTGTAACTGTCGGGGAAGAAAGTATACGGAAGGGAATTCCACAGGAAATGCGAGAAAAGTAGCTGTTAGAGTAGAAATTGCGCTTACATTTTATCGCCCTCATTGTAAAAGGTTGGGATCTAGTTGCTAGTTTAGTAGCTGAAGTAAATGCATATATAGGGGTCACCAGTGAGATAAGTTCCTTGGAGCAGAAGCCGTGAAAGTATTTATAGAAGAGACACAGGGAAGCCATATTACGCCGGTGAGAGAGTGACTGCAGCTGAGCTACCAAGACGGGATCGATCACATTATAGATTCTTCGTTGGATTTTGTCAACATCCCCTAGGTGAATAGCAGGGGCACCTGATCTGATGGGACAGCAGTATTCAAGGTATGGGCGGATGGTAAATATATATATGTGCAGGATAGATTCATATGGTACACCAATGACACAAGGTGTTACTGATTGTGGAAAAGTTAAGAAGAGAAACATTAATAGTGAGAGAGAAAAAAAAAATTAACAGTAGATACGGATTAATATTGCATTTAAATATTTGCAGATTAAAGTTGGCCGGAAATCCTGAAGCCGAAAAGAAGTTCTTTAAGCGAGAACATATATATATATATATATATATATATATATATATATATATATATATGACACAATCTTCAGGGCAAGAAGAATACGGTCAATCAGGAAATAGTTGGTGTTGATCTACATACGCTTGTCTATATTTCTGAGATGACGTAGTATTTACAGTATTTACATTATTCGGACTATTGACGTCATTTTTGGTGCCATTTGTACGAGGTTTCGGCCGTTATACGCTCTGGCCTTCTTCAGGTGTTAGAAATTTTGAACCGAACTCTTTATTACAATCTCTGGGGTATATCATTCTCATTTCTTGCGCAGTAGTAAAGCCACGATTGGAAGACATGAGTCATCTCCCTCTAACCTTGCAAGTTACATGTTCCCCACTGCTGTTGCCTGGTATTGAACTCACAACTCTTTGGGTCAAGTCACAGGAACTAACCAACGTCTATATCCACTAGAACATGTGTCCTTGTGTATAAAGGCGACCATATTTTCGTGAGTATTAGCGATTTTTTTAATCGTTTCACCCCCGAACAAGGCATTCCACTGCCACTATTGCGCAGGGGTTACATAGGGTCTGGGAAGTGATGAGAAAAGTATGGTTAGATATAGGAATTGTCAGAAGGGGGGTGATAGACGGGTAAGGGTACCGAGAATGACGGTTGGTTAGATGGTTAGAGTGTTTGAGAGAATAGATGCAAGTTAGTGTGTTAGGAGGTGTCTATTGACCTTACATTTAAACTCCTGGAGATTGTAGCTGTCGGGGAAGCAGGCATGTGGAATCGAATTCCACAGGCGGGAAGCGCGAGAAAAGTTGGAGTAAACTGTTTGAGTAGAAATTACGGTTACAACTTATCTGTTTTACTGTAAAAGGGTGGGACGTAGTTGCTAATCTAGTATCTCGCGTAAATTCATACCTAGGCGGCACCAATGACCTAAGTTCATTGGAGCAGAAGCCGTGAAAGTACTTATAGAAGAGGCACAGGGAAGCCGCGTCACGCCGGTGAGAGAGTGACTGCAGCTGGTCCGCCAAGTCAGGATTGATCACGTTACAGATTCTCCGTTGTATTTTGTCAAAAAGTTTGCATTTGCGCGTGTTTTTAAAAAGTGGACAAAAGAAAGAGAAATATAGGTGACGACAGTTATAATGAAAAAGAATCTGTTGCTGGATCCTTCTTTATTCTTGCCTTGTGCCATACTAAGTTAAACGTTGTAAGTGTCTATTCATCTACGTGTCACGTGCAACTTGTTTGTTTTCCGAAGCTCTCCTAAGGTTTAATAATCCTTTTTATCCTATTATTGATTTTAATAGAACATATCTAAAAGAAGAGTTCTTACGCAAATATGACTAATCAATAGATAAGTGGTTGTTGAATTTAATATTTTCCAACATAATTGTTGTGAAGATGGAAGATTTCGTTGAATCAAGTTTCTGGTTCAAGTTTTTTTTCTTTGTGGGCTTAAATGCCAGGGATTTTTTAGGATATAGTCATAACAGATAGGGACATACGTTCTATCTGTTAATCGATAAATATACCTTTATCTTTATGTAATATATATATATATGTGTGTGTGTGTGTGTGTGTGTGTGTGTGTGTGTGTGTGTGCGTGCGTGCGCGCACGCGCGTGTGGATGTGAATGTTTCGTTTAAAGAAAAAAATATCTGGAGCACCTCCGCTGTAATTCAAGTTTTCTTCGAAATCTTAAAAATCTTTAGCGTATGAGATTTAGAGTTTAAAAGAAGTCGTTCTTTTATTTGTGTTTCATGGGTTGCTTAATTTTCCTGTTTTTTTTTTGTTTTTTTTTGCTTCATTAAAATGTTTTATTCCAATCTCTTCCTTCTTCAGACTTTTTGCAAAATATTTTATATTTCCCCAGAAATTACTTATTTCTTTTTTTCTCTTTCCCTTCCGCGAATATCTTTCTTTATTTTATTTTTTCCACTCTTTCTTTCTTTCTTTCTTTCTTTCTTTCTTTTTTCTTTCTTTCTTTCTTTCCTTATAATTTTCACTATTTCTTTCTTTTTGATTTTTAATCTGGCTGATTTTCTTTCTTTCTTTCTTTCTTTCTTTCTTTCTTTCTTTATAATTTTCACTATTTCTTTTTTTTTTGATTTTTAATCTAGCTGATTTTCTTTCTTTCTTTCTTTCTTTCTTTCTTATTTACACTCTTTTTCATTTTTTCTTTTTTCCAAGTTTTCACTATTCCTTTCTTTATAAATTACATTCTTTTTCTTATTTGCACTCTTTCTTTCTTTCTTTCTTTCTTTCTTCATAATTTTTACTCTTTCTTTTTTATCTTCACGCTTTATTTATTTATTTATTTATTTATTTATTTATTATTTCCACTTCTTTTTTCTTTTTCTTTCTTTCTTTCTTTCTTTCTTTCTTTCTTCATAATTTTTACTCTTTCTTTTTTATCTTCACGCTTTATTTATTTATTTATTATTTCCACTTATTTTTTCTTTTTTCTTTCTTTCTTTCTTTCTTTCTTCATAATTTTTACTCTTTCTTTTTTATCTTCACGCTTTATTTATTTATTTATTTATTTATCTATTTATTATTTCCACTTCTTTTTTCTTTTTCTTTCTTTCTTTCTTTCTTCATAATTTTTACTCTTTCTTTTTTATCTTCACGCTTTATTTATTTATTTATTTATTTATTTATTATTTCCCATTCTTTTTTCTTTTTCTTTCTTTCTTTCTTTCTTTCTTTCTTTCTTTCATTCTTTCTTTCTTTCACTTTTCTCTTGTTCTCTTGTTCAACCGATGTCGATATTTCGAAAAGGGATTTTGTGAATTGCAGCAAACTGTAAAAATTAATGACACAAAAATAATCTAACAATAAACGAAATGAATAAATAAAATGAATTAAATTAAGAAATAAACATTTTCATTTCATATTGTATGAAATTAGTCGGTTTTTGAATAACTGGCACTTGATTTAATCTTTTTTTTTTAAATTTATTAGTGAAAAATATATTTAAAAATACATAATAAATATTCAATATTCCCAGCGATCATCTTTCAGGTTCCAAAAATTCGGGAATGCACCACCAACACCACCACCATTAACTACAAGAACAGAAACAAAAACAACAACAACAATACTACTACTAATAATAATAATAGTAATCTATTGTTGAATCCCCTTTCGAAAACGACAACTTGTCCATTTCCTTTCTTTCAAAACATAATAAGCCTCTTAAAATACATTCTTCATTTTTTTTCGCTTCTAAAAATGGAGAGTTCCCATTTCATTGTTGTTGGAATTTTGATGCAAGTTGTTGGTAAAAATCAGTGGCTGACAATAAATAGATAACCGAACAAATCTTTGATGAAGTTCCTTTTTTTAAAGCAAGATTCATTTTTAACACAAACGAGCAAGTTTTGAAATACGACTTATTGTTTTAGCTAAGTCGCTCGCGTCCTTAATGACCTTACTTGAAATATTCACATCGGAAGCTTCTTTGCTATAAAAGCTGTCAATGGCGGGAAAAGTCTTAAGTACAACACATTTTATGCGTAATAAAGACTTATTTACAATCTTTACATTCGGACTATTATCTTCATCTTTGTTGTTGTTTTGGTCGTTGTATTATCCGACACATCCGAGGATGTGGCGCAGTGGATATCGGCTCGGAACGACAAATCGGTGTGCCGACTTCGAATTCCAGTAAAATTCCTTGCATTCACTTACGCGCAAATACCCTTGGGGAATCTATTAATCCGTCTCTTCCCTTCAGTTATGGGTTAAATAATAGGACAGATTGGGTTCTATAGCCTTGGCTGGCAACCAGTCTACCACAGAAAGAAATGGCAACCTACTGCGGGATAATCTTCTGCCTAGTCAGTCATGTCTCTTTCGAGACATGATCGCCCAAAGCGTGTATCCCTTATAACACTCAACTGACTGACTATCCAACCTTCAGAGAATTCTGGACTGAACCCTATTTTTAATGATTTCACCCGAAGCAAGGTAGAAATGTCACTAGTATGCAGGGGTCTAGAGGAAGTGAAAGTAAGAAAAAATTGGGCATAGAGAGGGTTCAGAAAAAAGAAAAAGATGAAAGGGATGGAAGAAAATAAAAGATAAAGCTGTATTTACATTTTTAAATATTGTATTTGTCAGGGAAACAAATAAACGGAAGGGAGCTCCACACGCAGGAAGTGCGAGAAAATAAACTATTGGAGTAGAAGAGGAGGTTAGATTTTAGCTTTTCATCAGGAAACAAGTGGCACCTAAATGCCAATCTTGTAGCACGCTTGAATTCATGTAGTCTGGGTACCAATGTGTGTCTGTGTCTAGGCGGGTGGGAACTCGTCAATGCATTTACCATAAAAATATGTTTAGAAAAGGCAGAGGAAAGCCACATTACATTCGGCAGACAGCGACCGAAGTTGAGATGCCAAGTCAGGATCACGTGTAGACTGTTCTGATTCCACTTCCTTTGTCTAAAAATATCTCACGTACTTTTTTATTTTAGTACTGCTTTGTACTAAAAGTAGTAGTTGTTATTTTTAGTATAGCCCCTCCTATTTCCATTGAGTTCAAATATTCACAGCCCGACCCAGGGATCGAACTCACAATTACTATGTCGCTAACTTCACTAACCAACGGTGTATTCCACAATAAAATTAATGCATTATCTTGTGGGCAATAACTGACTAGTATTAAAATTAAAAACTTAAGTAGTGAAACGAAAATGAAAAGTAAATTAAATAAAGGGTTCAGTTCGTAATTCCCTTTGGGTTAGTCAGAGAGATATATAGCTGATGAAGGCAGAAGGAAACATTTACCGAAACGTAATAATATTTTGAGAAAAACTGTCTAAAATCTTATGTGCCTAAACCAGCAAAGATTTTCTTCGTCCTCTCTCTCTTTATATATATATATATATATATATATATATATATATATATATATATATATATATTGACGGATGTGCGTTATGGTGCAGTGGATGTCGGCCCGGAGGGGGAAATCGGTGAGCCGAGTTCCAATTATAGTTGAACACTCTGCATTCACTTACGCACTGGTACCCTTGGGAAAGGTTTTAATCCGTTCCTTCCCTCCAGTTATGGGTTAAATAACTGAGGTCTGCCGTTTATGCCGTTATATATAAGTGGTTTTAACTTATGGATATCTACAGTTTATAAAAAAAGTTTATAAAAAGTGCTCAATGCAGAAGTAGAGCATTTATAGATATATATTTATTGTTACTGTTTTAATAATAGCATACTGGTGCATTATTATAACAATATTAATAATTATATATATATATATATATATATATATATATATATATATATATATATATATATATATAGATATGATATCGAAGCAGGTGATCATTTTTTAAACATATATTGTTAAATATAACAGACAATGAATGTCTATTATGTTAAATCATGAGCCGTTCTAAACATCGTAGTTTGGCTTTAATTTCAGGAGAAAATAAAGACAATTATCCAAGACTATTGTCCAACAGTTGGAAGTTTTTTTAATATGCTGGTTCTAAGCTTTCGGCTCACATGAGCCATCTTCAGAGAAGTTACAGGGACGTTAACATAAAGACATCCACCATTAAAGATGGTTTTATCTTGTGTTGAAATAAAAAAAAATGTTAGGCAATAATAACAGTCACTGAATAGCAAACGCAGTTCATAAATTTGCAATGCGGTTCTATGACGTCACTCCGCAATGTAGTGTATGAATTTACATGCCTGTCCAGAGATTGTATCTCTGGTACTCATAATAAACCCATTACATATATTGGTTTTCCTACAAACAAGCTCTCCTGTAGACGGAACTGTTACCTTTCTGTTGCTTGAAGTTTTTTTATTCAATCTACGGTGGGGTATTGTCCCCTAATCACTGCCATATAGGAAGACGTAGTTGAATTATAGTTGGATGTGCGATATCGACTCGGAACGAGAAATTGTCGAGCCGTGTTCGAATTCCAATTGAATTTGTTGCATTTCGTTACGTTTAAATAAATACATTTGGAAAATCTATCTGTTCGCTTCAGCTATGATAGCAGGTCAGTCTTGGCTGGTAACCAGTCTAAATTCCGTAGAGAGTAATGTCAAACTACTCCGGGAAAAACCATCTGCCTAGACAGTCATGTCTCTTTCGAGACATGATCGCCCAAGCGTGTATCACGTACAGCATTTAACTGAATGATATTGACAAAAGGATTGGACAGCAGGTCAGATTGAGTTCTATAGCCTTGTTTAGTAACCAGTCTACCTTCCGCAGAGGGAAATGTCAAACTAGTGCGGGAAAATCATCTGCCTAGACAGTCATGTCTCTTTAGAGACATGATCACCCAACCGTGTATCACGTATGTCACTTAACTGACTGACTGATATTACGTTTAGTACAATTTTTTTTTATTTATAAACAAACATTCCTCTGCATCTTGGCATTTTGCTCGGCTTTTGAGAAGCGTCATTCTCTTTCTTAATACGCATTCGGATTTTAGTGTCGCAATTTCCGACCTCTGTTAAAACATTACCCGGATATTTAAAATATCAGTCACTTAAGTGCTATACGTGATACATGCTTTGGACGATCATGTCTCGAAAAAAATATGACTGACAGGGCAGAAGATTATCTTCCACTAGGTTGCTATTGCATTTTGCGGTAGACTGGTTGCCAACCAAGGCTATAGAACCCAATCTGTCCTGTTATTGGACCCATAGGTAGAGAAGGAAGAGATGTATTATATTATTAAGTAGTGGGGGATCAGTTTATTACTTCTTAACAATTGAAAATCGAACCCCCACTTTATGCCCAGTAGAAGTCTGAATCATGTTTCCAGCTATTATATTCAGTCAGTCAGTTAAGTGCCATACGTGATACATCCTCTGGGCGATCATGTCTTGAAAGAGACTGGGCAGAAGATTATCCTGCAGTACGTTGCCATTGCATTCTGCGGTGGACTGGTTGCCAGCCAAAGCTATAGAACCCAAGCTGTCCTATTATTTAACTCATAACTGGAAGGAATAGACGGATTAATACCTTTTCCAAGGGTACTTGCGCGTAAGTGAATGCAATGAATTCAGCTGGAATTCGAACTCGGTTCTCTGATTTCTGGTTCCGAGCCGATATCCACTGCACTATAACGCACATCCATTTAAAATATATTTGTTTGATTTTTGTATTTCTAAATTGAATTTGCATGTTTGTCTATTACTTTTGGTAACATCCATGTCTTCTTGAAATTGAGGCTTAGTCTTTTCTTCTCACTTTCTTTCACTATCTTCTGTAAGAGCTACTGTAGTTTCCTTTTCGTGTTTGCTATCAACACTGTGACATCTGCATATCTTACGTTGTTAAGATGATGGCCACCAATAATGAATCCTGGTAAAAATTTCTTCAGAATCACCTAACTGTATATGTTGAATAAGTCTGTCGAGAAAACACATACTTGCTTTACATGGTCCTGGGCATGACGATAAACTGCATCTGACATGGAACCACCTCTTAATTGCTGTTATTCTGAGGTTTATTCTGACCCGGAGTGGTAGTACCTGTTAGGGTCCCAGCTATGGGCAAATAGATAACCTCCAAACTGGGGTCAAAACTATATGAAAGTATAAAAATAGACTTTTATAAAAATATGTAAATAAAAATAGACTTATGCATATATATATATATATATATATATATATATATATTTGAAGGAAAAATGATTACCATAACACATTTTTGAAGGAAAAAAAATATTCTCAGCAAAACATTTTTGAATACAAATCTAGAAGACATTTTCAGTTTTCTAAAATAAAAAAAATAAAAACAAAAAAAAATTAATTAATTAAAATCTGACTAAATCAACCTTCTCACTATAACCAACATTAAAAAGATACACCTTAAAAGCCCACCATTTTGCCATTAAATAACCCACAGAGATGTTGATATACCGTTAAACAAAACTCAAACAAAATTAAACTTGTTTTACACGCTTTTTTGTGCGTTGTGGTGCATTGGATATCGGCTCGGAACGGGAAATCGGGGAGCCGAGTTCGAATTCCAATTGAATCCATTGTATTCATTTACGCGCAAATACCCTTGGGAAAGGTATTAACCCGTCTATTCCTTCCAGTTATGGGTTAAATAACAGGACAGATTGGGTTCTATAGCCTTGGTCGGCAACAAGTCTACCGCAGAAAGCAATGGCAACCTACTGCGGGATAATCTTCTGCCCAGTCAGTCATGTCTCTTTCGAGACATGATCGCCCAAGCGTGTATCACGTATGGCACTTGACTGACTGACTGAGTCAGAAAATATAGACCCACTTCTTATGCTGGTGGAATAAACTGTAGCTTCCTGTGGCTAAAATAACGTTACACTACAAAGGTTTCTCAACACAGGTGCGCCGAATTTAAAATATATTTTATTGATGATGGGTTTCCGTTTTATGATGTGAAGGTCCTGCAAAATTGTTCATACTTCTTACAACTAAAAATTGAATGATAGAGAACTATTATATGCTAGATCAAACATTGACGGAAAGAAGGAGGGTCGCTGTGAATTTACATTAAATGTTGTATTTTATCTATGTGTATTAATATCCCTGTCTCGGTTGTTATATATGCAACTAGGGCGTTTCTTATTGAACAAACGATTAGATTACTAGTGTTGCAGGTCATTACAGCTCTAATGACATCTACTCTAATTATATCCACCCCTTTTATGTTTTTATGCCACGACCTTTGAAAATAATAGTGCGTTCTGCAATACTTAACAAACTCATTTCAGAGTCTATGACAGATAAAGCGTGTTCGATCCTTACGAACCTTTTCTATACTAAACTATCTCTAAATTTTTTTTTAATCATATCACCCCGAGCAAGGCGGTAACGTCACTGATGTACAGGGGGCTACGTAAGAGTGAAAAGATTGGAAAAGAGAACGCCGGAAACCACATCCTAAACAGGAAACAAGGGATGCGCCTCTTCATCTGTTTAATAGATGTGGGTGGAGTGTGAACCGGGCGATAGTTTAGTCTATCTACACCAATTGAAAAAAAAAAAAGAAAAAAGAAAAGAATGAAAAGATTGGAAAAGAGAAAGCCGGAAACTACATACTAAACAGGAAACAAAGGATGCGCCTCTTCATCTGTTTAATAGACGTGGGTGGAGTGTGAACCGCGCGATAGTTTAGTCTATCTACTCCAATTGAAAAAAAAAAGAAAAAAGAAAAGAATGAAAAGATTGGAAAAGAGAAAGCCGGAAACTACATTCTAAACAGGAAACAAGGGATGCGCCTCTTCATCTGTTTAATAGACGTGGGTGGAGTGTGAACCGCGCGATAGTTTAGTCTATCTACTCCAATTGAAAAAAAAAAAGAAAAAAGAAAAGAATGAAAAGATTGGAAAAGAGAAAGCCGGAAACTACATTCTAAACAGGAAACAAGGGATGAGCCTCTTCACCTGTTTAATAGACGTGGGTGGAGTGTGAACCGGGCGATAGTTTAGTCTATCTACTCCAATTGAAAAAAAAAAAGAAAAAAGAAAAGAATGAAAAGATTGGAAAAGAGAAAGCCGGAAACTACATTCTAAACAGGAAACAAGGGATGGGCCTCTTCACCTGTTCAATAGGCGTGGGTGGAGTGTGTTCAGGTAGTTAGTGGAAAAGTTTTTCCAAGTAAAATTAACCCCTGCAATAAAGTATTCTTATTTTTTTAAAAATCTAGGATAGATATATGCATATATAAATATAGTGTATCGAGGCTGCAGATAATTTTCTAAACATACATTGTTAAATATAACAGACAATAAATGTCTATTACGTTTAATCATGAGTTGGAGCCGATAGACAATTGGAGCAGATAGACTAAACTATCGCCCGGTTCACACTCCACCTACGTTTATTGAACAGGTGAAGAGGCTCATCCCTTCTTCCCTGCTTAGAATGTGGTTTCCGGTTTTCTCTTTTCCAATCTTGTCACTCTTACGTAGCCCCCTGCACATCAGTGGCGTTACCGCCTTGCTTGGGGTGATATGATTAAAAAACAAAAGTTGTTTTAAACATCGTATTTTGGCTTTAATTTCAGGTTAAAATAAAGACAAAAATAATAATAATCAGATTAAGCTCATGATATATTTATTATAAAATATTTAAAACAATTGACCTCATAGTCTCTAATAACCCTACAACCATACAACTAAATCTTCTACAGAAAACCAATGTAGTGTATCAGTTTACATGCCCATTCAGAGATTGTATCTCTGGTACTAATAATAAACCCACTACATATATTGGTTTTACTGCAACCACGCTATTCCGTAGACTTACCTGTCACCTTTCTGACCAGAGTTCAATTAAACAACATTTCTTAAAATAAAACATAGCCATATAGGTAATATCAGACAGATTTTAGTCAATAACACAATAATACACTCATACATACAGTAAAAATAACCTTCAGATATTGGAGGCCATCTACATTAAATCCAAGCAACCCACACTTAATAAAATCACATTTTAATCTGGTCATAACATATTATATTGCATTTAGAAATATGGTTCTGTTAACGTTATCTCGCCCGGTGTGAGGTCATAGAACCGCATTACAAATTTACGAACTGCGTCTACTAATCGGTGACTGTTATCGTTACTTACAAATGTTTTATGTCACCACAAGGCAAAATCATCTTTGTGAGTGAATGTCTTTATGTAAACGTCCCTGTAACCTCTCTGAAGATGGCTCATGTGAGCCGAAAGCTTAGAACCAGCATAATAAAAAATGGTGGACAATATTTGTCCTTATTTTCACCTGAAACTAAAGCCAAAATATGATATTTATAACGGCTCATGAATAAACATAATAGACATTCATTGTTTATTGTATTTAACAGTATATGTTTAAAAATTATATAAATATATATAGATATATCTATAGTTTCATATCTCTCCTTGCGTCCATTCTTATACATACAATGTATTATTTATTTAGATACGTAAATTTATGTATCTCAACAAATGCGTGTCGTCATAAGTAAACACTGGGCAAGTAAATATTGACATATACGTTAAGTGATGATGCATACTCAGGGTGATGGTTAACATTCTTTCTCAGAAGAAATTGCTAGGGAGTGCGCGTGTGAATTGCGTCAACAACATGAATTATAAATTCATCCTAACGTGCCGATCTTAAAATGGAAGAGAGATAAACGATTATAAGTGAATTCAGTCTTTATTGCATGAAGTGAAGACAGTTATTCTGTTCATATGTATGTATGTATGTATGTATGTATGTATGTATCTATCTATCTATCTATCTATCTATCTATCTATCTATCTATCTATCTATCTATCTATCCGAATCTGTTCATCTATCTATCTATCTATCTATCTATCTATCTATCTATCTATCTATCTTAGTCTGGTCATATCATATCTATCTATCTATCTATCTATCTATCTATCTATCTATCTATCTATCTATCTATCTCAGTCTGTTCATTATCTATCTATCTATCTATCTATCTATCTATCTATCTATCTATCTATCTCAGTCTGTTCATTATCTATCTATCTATCTATCTATCTATCTCATCTATCTATCTCAGTCTGTTCATTATCTATCTATCTATCTATCTATCTATCTATCTATCTATCTATCTATCTATCTATCTATCTATCTCAGTCTGTTCATTATCTATCTATCTATCTATCTATCTATCTATCTATCTATCTATTTCAGTCTGTTCATTATCTATCTATCTATCTATCTATCTATCTATCTATCTATCTCTAGTCTGTTCTATCTATCTATCTATCTATCTATCTATCTATCTATCTATCTATCTATCTATCTATCTATCTCAGTCTGTTCATATCTATCTATCTATCTATCTATCTATCTATCTATCTATCTATCTATCTATCTGTTCTTATTCTATCTATCTATCTATCTATCTATCTATCTATCTATCACGCTTTTCTTATCTATCTATCTATCTATCTATCTATCTATCTATCTATCTATCTATCTATCTATCTATGTCTACATCTGCCACTTTTTCCTTTACCCTGTCTCTCTCCCTCTATTTTCTGTTCCTCTCTCTACCCCATTATTGTCTCACTGTCTATCTCTGTCTAACACAATTTTCATCTATCTATCTATCTATCTATCTATCTATCTATCTATCTATCTATCTATCTATCTATCTCCGTCTGTTCGTATCTATCTATCTATCTATCTATCTATCTATCTATCTATCTATCTATCTATCTTCGTCGTCTCATATAATCATTTTGCGCATCCATACCAGTTAAAAGTGTTAAGGTACGTATCTCACAAGCCACTGAGTATTTTTTAATACACCCCCCTCACCAAGCAGGACGTAAAACTTCATGGCTAGCAACAACATACTCAATATATTTTCATGCCTATTTTGTGTAAAACAATTTAATTTTATTGTAAGGTTTTGAATTCAGTGTTCCCACCTATTATCCTCTTTATCATTGTGTGTGTACCATTATTCACACTATTTATATTTGGACGATTATCCTCATCTTTGTTGTTGTTATCACAACATTTCGGATGTTGCCCCCTCCACTCTTCCTCAGGTGTATATCGATCTTGGTAACCGATAGGGATTGAATATTTGGAATAAAGAGTTATCATTATTTACACTATTTATTTATATTTAGACTATTGTCCTTATCTTTGTGGTTGTTATTATAACATTTCGGCCGATGTGCCCTCCGGTTTTCCTCAGGTGTATATCGATCTTGTTAACCGATAAGGAAATACTATCTCGCATAAAGAGTTATTATTTACACTATTTATATTCGGACTATTGTCCTCATCTTTGTTGTTGTTATCACATCTATTCCTCAAATGTATATCGCACCGGGTAACCTACAGGGAATCTTGAACTGAACACTTTATTCAATATACGGGCGTAAACTGTTCTTGTTTCACTGCCCAACTCTAGGGATATCTTGTTTAGTTTTTATTTTTATTTTTAGTGTTGCTCAGTTATTCCTTGCTCTATTTCCACTGCATCCAAGTACACTCTGCCCAGTCCAGAGATTGAAATCGTAATCCTAATTTCTTCAACTTCGCAAACCAAAGCTTTAATCAGCTGGACCATTGTTCATCCTAAGAACAACAATAAAGACAAGAACAACAAAGATGAAAACAGCAATAATAGCCCAAATCTTCTGAGCTTGAAAGGGACCTCCGATCCGTGGTGGACTGAGTTAAGAAATGGCTCGTGAATTTTAATGCTTCCAAAACGAATCTGCTAGCTATTAACCATCACAGACAATCGCTCTTACCCCCCCCCCCCATTAGCATGGCTCGGGCTAGTCTCCCTGAAAGCAAAACACTGCCTCGCCTCGGCTTAATTCTCACAACAGACCTCAAGTGGAATGACAATATAGAATCCATAGCTTAATCCGCTGCTAGTAAAGTCAGTTCTCTCAGGAAGTCTTTCCAAGTCTGCAAAAATCCTGCACTATCATCTACCATCCGCCCGTGCATTTAATACTGCTGCCATATCTGGTCGAGTGCTCCTGCTATCCACTTAGGTGTCCTTGACAAAATCCAACAGAGAATTTCTCACCGGCGCAGTGTAGCTTCCCTGTGTCTCTTCTACAAATATTTTCACGGCTTCTGCTCTGATGAAATTTACTCAAGCTACAAGATTAGCAACTAGGCCCCACACTTTTACTGTGAAACCAATAAATTGTAAACGCAAATTCTACTCCAGTAGCTTCTTTTCTCGCACTTCCCACCTGTGGAATACCCTTCCATTTATTTACTTTCCCGACAATTACAATCTCCAAGAATTTAAATGTAAAGTCAATAGTCATCTCCTATCTCACTAACCTGCATCCTCTCTCTCATGCTCCTTTCTCCATCCACTCCATTCCCATCAGTATTTTCATCCTTCTCTTAACCACTTCCTGACACCCCATATAACCTGTCACTCTCATAACTTTCCTCCTATGTAACCTCCTGCAAAACAGTGGTAGTTAAATGCCTTGCTTAGAGCGATATGATTATAAAAAAAAAAAAAAGAAATCGTCAGGCAGAGATACTTCGACATCAAATCAGGCGTTCTTCAGTGTGACTTTCTAGCTCATTTACTGTTTGTTATCGGATGTGTGTTGCTGTGCAGCGGATAACTGCTCGAAATGAAAATCGTTGAGCCGAGTTCGAATGCAAGTTGCTATTCATTGCATTCACTTATGCGCAAATATCTTTAGGAAAGATATTAACCCGTTTCTTCCTTCATGCTATGGGTTTAATAGCAAGACTGATTGTTTTTTTATAGCCTTGGTTGGCAACTAGCATGCCGTAGAAAGTAATGGCAAACTTCTGCGGGAAAATCTTTTGTCTGGTCAGTCATGTGTCTTTCGAGGCATGGTCGCCCAAAAGTGTATCACGTATGGTCCTTACCTGACTCTTTGTTATCACCCTTAAGTACGTATGTAAAATTTCCCCCGACTAATATCATCTAGGTTTTACTTGGTCATCAAGACTCTCAAGTGAAAATCTCACAAAAAGTTTGAAATATATCGACGAAGTAAATAATTTAGCTATCACTGCAAACGGCAATACCAATGCCACAGTTCTAGATCATCTAGAAAATAGTGCCAGTGATGATTGAGTCTAGGTCAATGCCCTTGAGACTCAATACAATAAGAATTAATACAAAGACTGTTAGGTGAATCATTGAATAAGTAGGTAAATCCACTGCTAGGAAGGCTGGGTCACTGTGTAGGGCCAGGAAGTTTTTTCCGCCTGAATCCATCTTGCACATATGCAAATCAACTATCCGACAGTGCATGGAATATTGTTATCATATCTTGTCTGGCGCCCCTGCTGTTCACCTCAGTATTCTCGACAAGTTCCAGAGGAGAATCTGTAATATGATTGACTCCGACCTGGCAGCTCGACTCCAACCCCTTTCTCATCGGCGGGATGTAGCTTACCTCTGTCTCTTCTATAAATATTTTCATGGCTACTGTTCTGACGAACTTGGGTCACTGGTGACCGCTTGACAAGAATTTACTCGAGCAACCAGACTGGCAACAAGGTCACACCCTTTTACAGTTAAATCAAGTAAATGCAGGCGACAATTCTATTCCATCAGCTTCTTTTCTTGCACTCCCCGCCTGCGGAACTCCCTTCCATATACTTACCTTCCTGACGGCTATAACCTCCAAGAATGTAAATGCAAAGTCAATTCCCATTTCTTATCCACTTAACTCCAGCCCTTTCTACATCACCCATTGTATCTTGTTCTTTTCTTTTCTCTCTACCTTCGCAACCGTTTTCACTGTTATGTTCACATACTTCTCTCACCCTTTCTCTGTCACCCCCTGTAACTAGCCCGTCTTTGTCTTCACTCTCCTCCTGCCTAAAACTTCAACTCTCTTATGTAACCCGCCTGCACATCAGTGGCGGTACCGCTTTGCTTGGGGTGAAATGATTAAAAAAAATTCTATAAAATCTGCACTATCTTTTACATATTTAGTTATCGAAATAAATTCTACTTAAAAAGATATCAAAGTTTTGATAGCTAAAGCATCAGCTGCCTTGAATAAAATGGATGTAATCTTGAAATCAGATCTAGCTGACAACCCCAAACGGAGATACTATAGAGCTAGTTTTAATGTATAGAACCACTGCTTTGAAAGTAACTAAAATTCTACTGTTTAAGCTTGATAAAACCTACACCCTTCTGAAAATTCATTGAAACAATTGGTTTAATTTCCTTTCTTTCATCATGCGGTCAATTTGAAAACCAACTGAAGTGACAGGGTGTAATCAATTTTTTCCCCAGATTAAGTCATTTGTTTTGGTGTGCAGTAATATGAATGTATTTTCGTGATGTATGATGATATTTGGTCGGCTTTGAAAAATTTTGCGTCATCCGCGATTGCATCAGTGTTATCCCGCCGAGTCAGTATTGTCTCGACTGTCGATTGGTTGTTCTGCGATGGACATTTCTCCAAGGAAGCGTACGAAAACTGTAACGCTTCACGATCGCGGATATTGTTGGTGTCAGCCTTTCAACTGCCAATGTGACATCAAGGTCAAGAAACAAACTGGATTCATCAGTCCAAAATGTAAGATAAAATGCGATCGGAAGAGAAAAACAAGAGACGACGTATTCGTGATCAGGGAAAGTGTGAAAGATCCTAGGAAGATATTCGTTTTGTTTCAATTTATTTGCAACAGGGTGCATGTAATAGCTATACTTGACATGGCGACAATGTTTAACTAAATCAAAACTCTATGAAACCATAGCAAACAAAACAATAACACTCGAGTGATCTACTTCTCCAAACACTTAACCATAGAGAAAGTTAGTATTAGTATTTGTCTATATTTCTGAGATGAGGTAGTATTTACGGTATTTACATTATTCGGACTATTGTCCTCATCTTTGTTGCCATTTGTACAACGTTTAATAATAGACCATTCTATTTGTCTATGTTTCTGAGATGAGGTAGTATTTACGGTATTTACATTATTCGGACTATTATCCTCATCTTTGTTGCCATTTGTACGACGTTTAATAATAGACCATTCTATTTGTCTATATTTCTGAGATGAGGTAGTATTTACGGTATTTACATTATTCGGACTATTGTCCTCATATTTGTTGCCATTTGTACGACGTTTAATAAAAGATCATTCTATTTGTCTATATTTCTGAGATGAGGTAGTATTTACAGTATTTACATTATTCGGACTATTGTCCTCATATTTGTTGCCATTTGTACGACGTTTAATAATAGATCATTCTATTTGTCTATATTTCTGAGATGAGGTAGTATTTACGGTATTTACATTATTCGGACTATTGTCCTCATATTTGTTGCCATTTGTACGACGTTTAATAATAGATCATTCTATTTGTCTATATTTCTGAGATGAGGTAGTATTTACGGTATTTACATTATTCGGACTATTGTCCTCATCTTTGTTGCCATTTGTACGACGTTTAATAATAAATCATTCTATTTGTCTATATTTCTGAGATGAGGTAGTATTTACAGTATTTACATTATTCGGACTATTGTCCTCATATTTGTTGCCATTTGTACGACGTTTAATAATAGATCATTCTATTTGTCTATATTTCTGAGATGAGGTAGTATTTACAGTATTTACATTATTCGGACTATTGTCCTCATCTTGGTTGCCATTTGTACGACGTTTAATAATAGATCATTCTATTTGTCTATATTTCTGAGATGAGGTAGTATTTACAGTATTTACATTATTCGGACTATTGTCCTCATCTTGGTTGCCATTTGTACGACGTTTAATAATAGATCATTCTATTTGTCTATATTTCTGAGATGAGGTAGTATTTACAGTATTTACATTATTCGGACTATTGTCCTCATATTTGTTGCCATTTGTACGACGTCTCGACCCTTGTACGCTCCTGCCTTCTTCAGGTGCTAGGAATTTCGAACCGAACTCTTTATTACTATCACTGGAGTATATGAACTCCATTCCTTTGCGTAAAGCCTATATTGGAAGTCATGAGTTATTTTCCTCTAAACCTACATGTTACTTGTTCACCACTGCTGTAGCCTTGTATTGAACTCACAACTCTTTGGTTCAAGTCACAGAAACTAACCAACGTCTGTATTCACTGGGCCATGTGTCCTAGCGTCTGAAGAAGGCTGGAACGTACAACGATTTTACTTCTTGCTCTTTTCATCAGGATTCGGACGATCAGTTTTGTTAAATGGCTGTTATATGGTTCTGTGGAGTTCGCACTCATTTGCTCCTGGCTTCTTAAGCAGTACGATGAAGATCGACTTACTGAGGCTATCTGGTATTACACCACTATTATAAATTTCTTTATTATTTTTTGTAATTTTCTCTATGCTAAATTCTTCCAGGACTATCAGCAGCTCTATGACTATGCCGTCTGGTCCAGCTGCTTTGTTTCTATTCAGTTGGCTATTGCAGATTCCATTTCAGACTTCAATATTTCCTGGCCGCCCTCATCTTTCTGTATTATTGGTTACCCTCTCTTCTCGTGGAAAAGATCTTTTATATATTCTTTCCATCGTTGGAGTATTTCCTCTTTTTTCAATATGATTGTTCCATCTTTGGATTTTATACATCCTGTTGAAGAGAAGGTTTTTTTTTGTCCTGTCAGTTCTTTACTTCTTTATTTAAACAATAAAAATGACGTTAAACATCGGATGTAGTTGCCCTATATGCCTGCATATATGTACAACTAATTTGTCTTATGTACGTAATTAAATGTTGGTCCTTTTTGTGTGTATATGTGAAATTTATCTAAAATTTTTTATAAATGGAAATTTGTCTGTTTGCGTATGTGTGTTAGTCCGTTACATATAGACTCCGAGACGGCTGAACCGATTTTCTTGAAAATTTACACAGTTGTACTATAAGCGTCTGCAAGTGTTCTTAGCTAGGTTTTGTGTCGAGGAACCCCCGATAAATATCGAAAATCGATAATCGAAAAATTCGGGTTAGAGAAGGAGTGGTCCGATTTTAATCAAATTTGATACACTCATATACAAAGACATAAGAAACGATATTCAGAAGTTTCAAGGTTGCAGTTCTTACAATAGTGCAGAAAATCTATAATATATATATATATATATATATAAGGCAAGGTGTTTGTGTGTGTGTCTGTTTATCTGTATGTATGTCCTTTATACAAATCCACAATTTTTATCCGATTCTCACCAAACTTCACACAAATATTCTTTAGGCTGAGTCTGAGCTCCAGAACAATGGATTAGTTTTAAAGCTTTCATTACACGGGATCAACGCCAAACTATACTGCTAGTATGCTTGTATGTGCGTTTTGGTGCAAATACGGGGAGCCGAGTTCGAATTCCAGTTGAATTAATGCATCCTCATAAGCACAAATACCCTTAGGAAAGGTATTAGCCTGTCTCTTCCTTCCAGTTATGGGTTAAATAACAGGACAGATTGGGTTCTGTAGCCTTGCCTAGCAACCAGTCTACCACAGAAAGCAATGGCAACCTACTGCGGGATAATCTTCTGCCCAGTCAGTCATCTCTCTTTCGAGACATGATCGCCGAAAGCGTGTATCACGTATGGCATTTATCTGACTGACTGATTATGTATATATATATATTAAATATATTATATATTTTGTATATATTATATATATAAAATATATTATATATTATATATATATTATATAATATATTTATATTATATATATATATATATATATATATATATATATATATATTATATATATATATATATATGTATATATATTACGGAAATCAAAGAATTTTAACGAAACTTGGTTATAAGCAATCGGCAATTTGAAAAAAATAATGTTCAAACAATTCCTTTCATATATATATATATATATATATATATATATATATATATATATATTATTATTATTATTATTATTATTATTATTAATTATAGGCCTATATACGTGTATATACGGATAGATGTGTATATGCGTATTTTGGTCATATTTAAATTAGACCAGTACAGAGTGGTATTAAAATGTGCTCAATACAAACATATTGTAGAACTTTTGAATATTGTTTATTTGGAAATGAGTTATTTCTGCAACCAAGTTTACAACCTTTCATTGTGAAGAAAGAAAAAAGAAAAATTATTTAGAGCTGTAAAGGACAGGGAACGAAGACAAAGAAGAAGAGAAAGAGGAAGAAGAAGAAGAAGAAGAAAAGGAAGAAGAAAAGAAGAAGAAAAATAGGAAAAAGCAGTAGCAACAGCAGAAGAAGAAGACGAAGAAGAAAAAGAAGACGAAGAAGAAGATATAGAAAAAAGACAAACAATAAGAAAAAGAATAGGAAGAAGAAAAAAAAGAAAAAGTAAGAAAAAAGAAAAAGAAGAAAAAGAAGAAGAAAAAGCGAAAAAGAAGAAGACCAAGAAGAAGAAAAAGAAGAAGACAAAGAAGAAGAAAAAAGACGAAGAAGAAGAAAAAGGAGAAAAAGAATAAGAAAAAGGACAATAAAGAAAGAAGGCGAAGAAGAAGAAAAAGAAAAAGTAGGATAAGGAAAAGAAGAAGAAAAGAAGAAGGGGAAGAGGAGGAAGTAGAAGAAGAAGGCGAAGAAGAAGACGAAGAAGAAGAAAAATAAAAAAAGAAGACGAAGAAGTAAAAGTAAAATAAGTAAAAGATGATGAAGAAGAAGAGGAAGTGGAAGAAAAAGTAGAACAAAAGAAGAAGACAAAGAAGAACAAAATGAAAGAGAAAAAGAAGAAAAAAGAAAAACGAAAATAAAGAAAAGAAGACAAAGAAGAAGAAAAAGAAAAATAATAATAAGTAAATGATGATGATGATGAAGAAGAGGAAGAAACAAACAAAATAGTGGAAAAAGAAAAAGAAGAAAAAGAATAATAGTAGAATGAGAAAAAGAAAAAGAAAAAGAAAAAAGGAAAAAAGACAAAGAAGAACAAGGAGAAGTAGTAGAAGAAGGAGGAGGAGAAGGAGAAGTAGTAGTAGAAGTAGTGGAAAAAAGATGAAAAAGAAGAAGGAGAAACAGTAAAAGAAGAAGAAGAAGAAGAAGAAGAAGAAGAAGAAGAAGAAGAAGAAGAAGAAGAATTGGAGAAGGCTGGAGAGGAGTAACCACCTTATGCTAAAATGCCTATTCGTTTTTTGATGGTATTTCCTCTCCATTTTTTCCAAAGCGACGACATATGAACGGTGTTAGGAATTATGTAATAATAATCAATTCAACAGAACTACAAGAATCATTTGTAAATGAGCTGAAAAACCTTTTTTTTTTCACATTTTACCCTTTATTAATTAAACGACAAAGAATCTGTCAGTGTGCAGACAAAGGCAACCATTCTGACCAGCAATGCCTTTCGTATTAATAATAATTATGGGATGTAATTTTATCCGCGCGTTTCGCTTAAATGATTGGCCTGACTATGTTAGCAATAATGGGCCCGTACCACGCAAGGAGGATATAAATGTCGAGAAATGGCCGATCCTTCCTCTCGCTCTGTCAGCCATTGGTGGTAGCCAATATCTGGCCTTGTAGTATCATCATTAAATAAATGTAATCTTGCAAACCATTTCGCAGACGGACGGGCTAACTTCTAGAACACACACACACACACACACACACACACACACACACACACACACACACACACACACACACACACACACTCTCTGTCTCTCTCTCTCTCTTTCTGTCTGTTTGTTGGCTATATATATATATATATTATTGATGCAAAATTAGTATCCTGTTACTGTGCAGAAAACACGTGATTCTTAAAGAACGAGTTAGCTAATGAATATGTTTCTCTTCTTTCATCCAAAAATGTAACAAAGGAATTAAGTTCTTTGTGAAAGAATGGGGAGTATATAATTTTGATGTTTAATCTGGCTGTCATGACTTGCATTCACTTACGCGCAAATACCCTTGTGAAAGGTATTAATCCGTCTCTTCTTCCCAGTTATGGGTTAAATAACAGGACAGATTGGGTTCTATAGCCTTGGCTGGCAACCAGTCTACCGCAGAAAGGAATGGCAACCTTCTGCGAGATAATCGCCCAGTCAGTCATGTCTCTTTTGAGACATGATCGCCCAAAGCGTGTATCACGTATGGCACTTAACTGACTGACTGAATATAATAGTTGGAAACGTAATTAAAACTTCTACTGAGCATAAAGTGGGGGTTATTTTTATATTGCGATGAAGTAATAAACTGATCCCCCACTAATTATACTTCATATAATAATGTAATATAATCTATCTGTTCTCCCTCTAGCTATGACTTAAATAACAGGACAGATTGGGTTCTATAGCTTTGGTAGGCAATCAGTCTACCGCAGAATGGCACCCTACTGCAGGATAATCTTCTGCCCAGTCATCATGTCTCGAAAGAGACATGATCGCCCAAGCGTGTTTCACGTATGGCACTTAACTGACTGATTGAACATAATAGTTGAAAACAATTAAAGCTTCTACTGGCCATAAAATGGGGGATCGGTTTTCTATTGTTATAAAGTAATAAACTGATCCCCCACTAATTACTACTTAATAATATAATACATCGCTTCCCTCTCTAGCTATGAATCAAACATCAGGACAGATTGGGTTCTATAGCCTTGGTCGGCAACCAGTCTACCGCAGAAAGCAATGGCAACCTTCTGCGGGATAATCTTCTGCCCAGTCAGTCATGTCTCGGAAGAGACATGATCGCCCAAGTGTGTATCACGTATGGCACTTAACTGACTGACTGACTGACTGTTATTACCCTGTCATTATCGTCTATAGATATACACACGGAAATATGTATATAGGGACGTACGAAAGAAATCAATTAATGTACAAAAATATTTACGTTTTTAACCTAATTTCAGTTCGATTGTTAGTACGATTTAATCAATGCTGCATATTCATTACATAGATTGATTACCAACCAGTGTGGCCTCATCAGATTGAAAAGTTTGAATTATAACTTTGTGAAACGCTGTGGGTCTATTAATGTACCCTCATAAAAGATTCTTCTCTTTTTTCAGGACGTAGGCGATCATAGCCCTCCGCGTATCTCTCTGAGAATAGGAATTAGTAAAATAGATAAACTTTATCAAGAGTTAGATAGGACAGGAAGTTATGGAGAGCTATGATCACCTATGTGCTGAAGAGAAACGGAAGAAGAAGAGGTGGAAAAAAAAGAGGAATAATTTTCTACATGCTTTTATTCAAAACTGATATACTTGGATTGAGAATGAACGAGACGATGTTGAAAATAGAATTGGGAATCCTGGGACTTTTGTATTAATTTTTCTAGGCTTTGTTTGCTTCTACTATTAAATAATTGTCATTAAATGTGATATGTCCCAGAAAGGGATAGATATATCATCCGAGGTAGTTGAGTAGTTTAAGCAAATGTAACCGGGTAGAACAATCTTGTAAGTAGACGTAATAGACGGTACTCGTCGTATGCAGTATCCGAAGACGTAGGCGTAGATCTGTAGACCTTTAGTAGTAGATCTCTAGTGGAAGACCAATAGACCTCTGGATCTCCTCGCCTTAGTCTATATTTATGGCTGACACGAGCCAATCATGTTCTAGTGAGAGGGAACAAATGTGTATATATATTTATTACCTATTCATCACATCAAAATGATAACAGGTATTATGATTTTTTACCAACATTCGTAAGTAGATCCGTATGAAATCTGACAGCCTGATTGATTGATCGTTTAATAAGCAAGAAGAAATGCATTGCGGTATTGCTACGGAAACACTAAGTAGAACCTTTTGTTGATTAGTCTGTACTGAAATGAAATCTGATTTCCGTCTTCGACGCCTGACAAGACTATATTGATGACTTCGTCGTTTGATTAATGGCGTGTTTGCTCTTTCAAAACTTATGGCTTCTTTCATCATCTTCGGTCGAAATTTTAGGGGAATGTAATCGAGTTTTGACTCTTGATTTTTTTTTTCTTGGTTTTATTTGCTTCTAGTACTGAAAATAGTTCAGATATTCAGCCGATTTTTAGTTCCGACATTTTGATGATTTCGTCCTCCAAGAAGCGACAATCCGTTAGACGAGACAGGATTTTAATTACGATAAAACCGTATAAAAGTTAAAGAAGGATTTTAATATGAGTTAAAATAATAAAATATCCCTCTCTCTCTCTCTCTCTCTCTCTCTCTCTCTCTCTCTCTCTCTCTCATGATTCTCCTTTACTTTCCCTTCCTATGCGTTCTCTCTTTTCTCACTTCCCTCTTTCTTCCCTTAAATTCATCCTTCCTTTTTTTAATTGTCACTTTACTTGTCCATCTCTACAGCACTCTTTTCTCTCTCATTCTATTACTCCTTCTCTCTTTATTTTCATTTAATTTCTCTTCCCTTTTCCCCTTCTCTCTAGTTCCCCTCCATCATCGCTTCCATCCTCTCTTCTTCTCTCGCTCTCTTTTCCCCCCTCTCTCCATTCCCCTTTTATCTCCGCTTCCACCCTCTCTTCTTCTCACCCTCCTTTTTCCTCCACTTCCCCTCCATCTCCGCTTCCACCCTCTTTTCTTCTCTCGCTCCTTTTCCCCCTCTTTCCACTTCTCCTCTATCTCCGCTTCCACCCTCTCTTCTTCTCTTGCTCCTTTTTCCGCCCTCTCTCCACTTCCCCTCCATCTCTGCTTACCCCTTTATCTTCGACGCCCTCACTCTCTATTTCCTTCTCCCCTCTCTCTCTCCACTTCTCAGGAGTTTTTTTCTTTTTCTCTTTGATTTTTTTCCGCCTCTCTCTTTATTCCTTCTTCCCTTCCGCTTCACTTTCATTCCACATCTTTCTACTCCCTCTTATTCTTTACTCTCTCCATTTCTCACTCTCCGCTTCTCTCTTTCTCGCTTGATTGCTTCCTTCTCCGTTTGTCTCTCTCTCCAACTCTCATTTTTTTTGTATGATTCTCTCTCTCTCTCTCTCTCTCTCTCTCTATATATATATATATATATATATATATATATTTCTCTTTCTCTTTGACGTTCTTTTTCCCACGAACTCTGCAACTCTTTTCTCTCCTTTTTCCCGCTTCTTTCTTTTTCTCTCTTTCCGATTTTCACGTCATTTTTTCTCCCCTTCTCTTCTAAAAAAATTTCTCTTCCGTTTCTCTGTCCATTTCTTTTTTCCTCTTACCGCTTCTCTGTCCCCTTCTCCGGCACGTTGTCTGACTTTCTCTTTCTCTTCGATTGTCCCTCCCACTTCTTACTCCCACTTCTCACTTGCTTTCTTTTCTTATCTTCTCCTCCCCTTCCTTCTCTGTCCCCTTCTCCGGCACGTTCTCTGACTTTCTCTTTCTCTTCGATTGTCCTCCCACTTCTTACTCCCACTTCTCACTTCACTTTTCTTATCTTCTCCTCCCCTTCCTTCTCTGTCCCCTTCTCCGGCACGTTCTCTGACTTTCTTCTTTCTCGATTGTCCTCCCACTTCTTACTCCCACTTCTCACTTCACTTTTCTTATCTTCTCCTCCCCTTCCTTCTCTGTCCCCTTCTCCGGCACGTTCTCTGACTTTCTTCTTTCTCGATTGTCCTCCCACTTCTTACTCCCACTTCTCACTTCACTTTTCTTATCTTCTCCTCCCCTTCCTTCTCTGTCCCCTTCTCCGGCACGTTCTCTGACTTTCTCTTTCTCTTCGATTGTCCTCCCACTTCTTACTCCCACTTCTCACTTCACTTTTCTTATCTTCTCCTCCCCTTCCTTCTCTGTCCCCTTCTCCGGCACGTTCTCTGACTTTCTCTTTCTCTTCGATTGTCCTCCCACTTCTTACTCCCACTTCTCACTTCACTTTTCTTATCTTCTCCTCCCCTTCCTTCTCTGTTCACTTCTCTTATCGCTTCTTTGTTTGAAATTTCTTCGTTCTCACAAATTTTCTTTTTCTTCTACAATCCTCTTGAACATTTAAAATCTCCCTAAAATTATTGGTCAGTTTAGTTTAATGGGCGTTGGATAATCGACTGGGAACGAGAAATCGGAGAGCCGAGTTCGAATTTCAATTGAATTCGTTACATTCACTTACACAAAAATACTCCTTGGGAAAGGTATTAATCCGTCTCTTCCCCCCAGTTATGGGTTAAATAGCAGAACAAATTGAATACTGTGGCCTTTTGTTGGCAGCCAATCTACTTTAGAAAGTAATGGCAACCTATTGCTGAAAAATCTCCCCAGTCAGTCATGTCTCTTTCGAGACATGATCGCCCTAGAGTGTATCATTATTTGACTGATAGTTTAATGTAAAATATTTATATCGTTCGGACTGTTGTCTTCATTTTTATTCACATCGTTTCGGCCGTTGCGATCATCAGTTGATACACGTTGGAATTTCGAACCGAAGCTCTTTATTTTTGTTCGCAGAAGTAGATTGTTCTAGTTCTACGTGTCATGCCTTTTCTGGATATCGCAGTTTCAGTTATTTCACTTTAGTAACTCAACTCTGCAATGTTTTGTTCACCTGTGCTGCGGCTAGGTATTGAACTCACAAATCTTTGGGCCAAATTCACAACTTTTTGGGTCAAATAACTGGATTACCTTAACGAATGATTTCATTCGCTGAGCTATGTGGACTTGGGAAGTGTTATAAAAGAAGACGGAAACTGCGACACAGAGATCCGAAGGCGAATTGGCATGGCGAAAGATGCGTTCCAGAAGTTGAGTAAAGTATTATGAAACAGGAGAATTTCACTAGAAACAAAGACGAGAGTACTGGAATGCTATGTGATGTCAGTTCTTCAATATGGCAGTGAATCAAAGATGAAGAAAAAGCTTGAAGCATCTGAAATGTGGCTCTACAGAAGCATGGTGGGTATAAAGTGGGGGATCAGTTCCATATTACAATCAATAAATAAACTGACCCCTCACTTTATGGTCACAGCAGTTTCTATACATTTATATTTCTGAGATCCAAAAGCACAAGGATGCATTCCAGAAGCTGAGTAGAGTATTAAGAAACAGGACACTTACTCTAGAAACAAAGAATAGAGTATTGGATTGCTATGTGTTGTCAGTTCTTCAATATGGCAGTGAATGCTGGACACACTCATGGATGATGAAAGAAAAACTCGAAGCAACTGAAATGTGGTTCTACAGAAGGATGTTGAGGATATCATGGATCGAGCATGTGAGCAATGATGAGGTTTTGGAAACGATGGAAATGAAAAGGAAAATAATACTGAGCTTCAAGAAGAGACAGCTAAAGTTCCTGGAACATGCAATGAGGAAGAAAGGCTTGGAAAACCTGATACTAACTGGCCAGATAGAGGGAAAAAGAGACTTGGATAAACAGCGGATGAGATATTTGAAGGGCCTGATCAGGTGAATGACAGAACGAGGGTTTTGTGGTGTAACAAAACAAAAAGCGTGCTAAGAGCCACCATGTATAGGGAGACGTCCTGAAAGAACAGGGCACGTGGAAGAAAATATATGCCAACTGTTTATAAGAAATTATAATGTGGATATAAAGTGGGGGATCAAATCAATATTATAACCAATATATAAACTGATCCCTCATTTTGTGGCCATGCTAGTTTCTATACATTTATATTCTAGATTTATGAGCTTGAACTAGTGGATGGCAGAGCGGGGTTTGGGTGGTGTAACAGGAGAAAGCATGCTAAGAGCCACCATGGGTAAGGAGACATGGAAGGCCATGATCGTCTACGTCTTGAAAGGACAGGGCACATAGAAGAAGACATATGCCAACTGTTTATAAGAAATTATAATGTGGATATAAAGTGGGGGATCAAATCTATATTATAATTAATATATAAAATGATCCCTCATTTTGTGGCCATGCTGGTTTCTATACATTTATATTCTAGATTTATGGGCATGAGCTAGTGGATGGCAGAGCGAGGTTTGGGTGGTGTAACAGAAGAAAGCGTGCTAAGAGCCACCAGGAATAGAGAGACATGGAAAGTCATGATTGCCTACGTACTGAAAGGACAAGGCACATAGAAGAAGAAGAAGAAGAAGAAGAAGAAGAAGAAGAAGAAGAAGAAGAAGAAGAAGAAGATGAAGCAGACGACTGTTTTTGAGTGTCAGAAGAAATTTTAGATTGCTACATTTAAATACTTTTTTTAGAGGAATTGTAGTGTTTTTGTTTCATTCTTTAATGAACATTTTCTAAGAGGTTGTCTCTTCTGAAAACAAGTTGCCTGCCGGCTGAAAGAAAAGCCAGAGATCCTATCCCAAATTTAAGTAAAATCGGAATACCTGCTCAGTGGTGGGTGTTGTCAGCTTCTAATATGTTTGTTTACGTCCAGACTCCATGTTTAGTTTTTCAGACCGAAGTGGTGAAGGGAATGGTGGGCTGATAATTCTTTCGTTCCATAGCCTTTAGTGACCATTTACCATTTTAATCGATGCTGCAGGTGATGATTGTCTTCAGGAGTGTTTTCTTCTTTCTTTCATTCTTTCTTTCTTTCTTTCTTTCGTTGCCCGGATGGCGATATACTGAAATATTGGATCAGCGATGAATGCATAACACGATAAAGGGTTATTGATCAATCGATCCCACTGACACTGTTCAACTGCTCAATCTTTAAATATATCAAAGAAATATTTTCAAATTTCCAATAGATTATCACGAAGATGTTTCTCAAACACCATCGCATTTTGGCTCTTAAATCATTTTCTTTTTTATTTTAGGAATATAATTTGCATTATTGTAAGAAAATATGTTAAGGTTAGGAGTAATGTTATCTCTATGACTCCTGATAAATGGTAAAAGGACACCTGGTTAGCAAGCTTGTCTCACTAGAATCATTACAATTGAGTGGTGAGTTCGATCCTCACTGGGTGTCTAATACTTTCGGCCTTGTGCCACATCTAAGCTACGCGTAGAAAATCACTATAACCATGGGAAAAGTAAAAAGAAACATACATTTGGCATACGATAAAACTTCGTTATTCACGATAGCTATATTCTCAGTAAAGGAGGAAATAGGAGGCATTTTTGTTTTACTGTACACACAAAGAAATTTTACTGCACCCAACAAGTTCATTTGTTAACAAGAAAGATGCAAGCACAGCATACATCCAGTCAGTAATTGAGGAAAGTGTTCATGTAATTAGGTTAGGTTTATTTATGGTCATAACTACATATTACATTCAGTACCCTTTTATAGTTAAACAGATAAGATGTAACCGTAAATTCTACTCCAACAGCTTCTTTTCTCGCGCTTCCCGCCTGTGGAATTCCCTTCCACAAGTCTGCTTTCCCGACAGCTACAATCTCCAGGTGTTTAAATGTAGGATCAATAGGCACCTCCTATCACTCTAACTCCCAATTATTCTCAGAACACTCTCATCTACCCAACCCTCATTCTCGGTATCCTTACCCGCCTATCACCCACCCTCTGACATTTCCTATATTTTACCATTCTCGGTATCCCTACCCACCTATTAGCCACCCTCTGACATTTCCTATATTTAATCATCCTTTCTCTACTCTTTGTAGCCCCCTGCGCAGTAATGGCAGTGACATGCCTTGCTAGGGGTGAAACGCTTATAAAAAAAAAAGACGTACGTATAAATGCCCTTTGGAAAGATTTCTCCCCAGCCATAAGGATTAAATAACAGTTGAATGGACTCTTTAGCTTTAGATGACAGCCAATTGAGGAAAAGAACTTTTAATTTTAAAACGTGCAAAAGGCAAAGTTAAACGGCTACACCGTCTTTTTTAAAAAGAAAGAGAAGACAAAGAGGTAGAGGAAGACGAAAAAGACGAAGAAGCCGAAAAAAGAAAAACGAAAGTGAACGATGATTTTTTTAAGAAAAGACGAGGAAGAGTAAAAATATAGAAAAGAAAAGAAAGAAGGAAGTTAAAGGCGAAAAAAGAAGAGAATGAAACAAGTGAAGAAAAAGACGAGATAAAGGAAGAAGAAGAAGAAGAAGAAGAAGAAGAAGAAGAAGAAAAAAGAAGAGGACACAAAAGAATAGAAATGAAGTGAAAGTCGGATAAAATCGGGAAGAGGTATGCAAATGAGATGGAGGAAAACGGAAGTGAAAACCTAAAAGAATGATTAAAAAGCGAAATGGAGAAGAAAATGTAAAAACGAAAGAGTAAAAGAGGAAGACGAAAAAGAAGAGAAAGAGAAAAAAGATTATGTGGAAGAAAGAAGAGATAGACAAAACAGGAGACGGAAAAATCAAACGGAAATCTACACACATTACAGGACGCTAAGGGGGGCTATGATTCTCTACACTCTGAACAAGATCACGTTAAAAAAATGTCGGATGGTAACATATTAAAAAAATAAGAAAAAAAAATTATGTAAGCTATTAGGTATGTAGGTCTCAGGCATCCGAAATTTGGTCGAAGAAATTAAAGCGAGGCCTGATTCTCTAGATTCAAAAGAATCAGGTCGGTACTCCGAAACGGAAGGAAAAGGAATCAGCATTAATGCTTGTAATATTTGATCTTTGATCGACCGGCGGCCGGGATACGGTGGAAGAATGGAGAGTTCCAGGAAAGCCTTAGGAAAAACAGACAAATATTGTAAGATGTCGAAATCAAAACAGAAATTACAGGAAAATGTAAATATATTGTATTCTTATTTTTTTTATTTGTCTTCTCTTCACGACCAACGCTACATCGAACAACACTGTCACCGTTTTCTTCTTCTTCTTCTTGCTATTGTTATCTTAATTCTTTGTTTTCTTTTTATAATTCTGTCTCATTCTTTTATTTCCCTCCTGTCTTCTTCTTCTTCTTCTTCTTCTTCTTCTTCTTTCCACTGTTATCTTCTTCTCCTTCCTTTTCTTATTATAAGTCTGTTTCATTCTTTTATTTCCCTCCCGTTTTCTTCTTCTTCATCATCTTTTTTCTTCTTCACCTCTTCTTTCTCTTCCCTTCTTTAGTTTCCTTCTTTTTTTCTCTCTTTCTCTTTTCTGTCTTAATTCTCTTTCCTTCTTCCTCTAATTTTTCATCCTCATTTCATTGCTATCCCACTTTTCTTTTCCCTTCTCTCTCTTCTTTTTCTTCTTCCTCTTCTTTTTCCTTCCTTCCTCTTCTTTTTCCTTGTCCCTCTCCTTTTTCATTGTTATTCTTCTTTTTTCTTCATTCCTTTTCTTTTTTCATCTTTCCCCTTCTTTTCCCTTCTACCTCTTCTTTTTCCTTTTTCCTCTTCTTTTCCCTTCTTTCTCTTCTTTTTCCTTCTTCCTCTTCTTTTTCCTTACTTCCTCTTCTTTTTCTTTCTTCCCTTTTCATTTCCCTTCTTCCTCATTTTTTACTTTCTTCCTCTTCTTTTTCCGTCGTTTTTCTTCTTTTCTTCCCTTCTTCCTCTTCTTTTTCCTTACTTCCTCTTCTTTTTTCTTTTTTCCCTTTTCATTTCCCTTCTTCCTCATTTTTTACTTTCTTCCTCTTCTTTTTCCGTCGTTTTTCTTCTTTTCTTCCCTTCTTCCTCTTCTTTTTCCTTCTTCCTCTTCTTTTCCCTTTTCCCTCTTCTTTTTTCCTGACTTCTTCTTTTTCCTTCCTTCCTTTTCTTTTTCCTTCCTTTTCTTTTTCCTTCCTTCCTTTTCTTTTTCCTTCTTCCATTTTTTTTAGTCCTTCTTCTTTTCTCTTTCTTCCTCTTTTTTCCCCACTCCCTCTTGACTCTGCTCTTTCTTCTCCCTCTATATCTCATTTTTATCAAAGATATTGTTCGTTGAGATTTATTTGTCTATCCTCTTTTCCAAGTTGTTTGCAAAATGTCTTGCAATGTTCACGAGATTCATTTCAATATAAATTCATTTTATGGACTTTCTTGTTTTTCAAATATTTATTTGAATGCGTTTACTTTCGCTCCAGTGATTTCTTTGCTACTTCTTATCATTCAACGTGATGATCATATTATCCGCTTCATATATATATATATGTGTGTGTGTGTGTGTGTGTGTGTGTGTGTGTGTGTGTATACATATATATATACATATATTCTAATTCATACTGAATGAACGAATATATATATATATATATATATATATATATTAGCGTCCACTTTCTTTTTAACTCTGTCAATACGTATGCTGACTCATACGTGAAAAGAACTAAATAATGAAAAACATTCAAACTGAAAAAGATATTTTCATATCTGTAAATATTCCATAGCAAATATTGAACGCGAAAAGTAAAAAAAAAAAAAATCCATCTACTTCCGTATTTCCAACGCTATAAAATAAGCAGATTCAACTTGAAGACGGCCAAAGGCATAGAAAAATAAAGAAAAAAAAACTTTGTAAACATAGTTCTGTTGTAAAAAAAAAAATGGACCTAAGGTCATTTTTAATACCATGGACCTAAGGTCATTTTTAATACCATGGACCTAAGGTCATTTTTAATACCATTTTTCTTTTGGACGTTAGCAGTCATGCCTCTTAACTACCTTTTTAGGTTTCGCTTTTCTCCCCGTTCGCACTCTTTTGAAAAGGAGTAGATTTCATTCCTCTTTTCCTGTTTAGGATTCGGTTTCCGGTTCCTTTTAAAAACTCAGTACTCATAACTGAAGTGATATGTGGTATAATGAATAGAGACGAGGACCGGGAACGGAGCACCATGAAGTGATATGTATATTATAGATGTGTATGGGGTCAATCTTTGTTTTTGATTCGGTTTTACCGCTGCCAACATGAAGTGATATGTGGTATAATGAATAGAGACGAGGACCGGGAACGGAGCACCATGAAGTGATATGTATATTATAGATGTGTATGGGGTCAATCTTTGTTTTTGATTCGGTTTTACCGCTGCTACCATGAAGTGATATGTGGTATAATGAATAGAGACGAGGACCGGGAACGGAGCACGTGTGTATTTATTTTATTGCGGGTAGTTACATAGAGTACGAGCTATATCTCGTTTCGTACTAAGTCTGCATGCATAGACTTAGCATTGTTTTCGTATCATAACATCCCCCCTGTTTAGTTATGTGTTAGTGTTTATTTTAGTCCATGTGTTAGTGTTTATTTTAGTCCTTGAATCGTGCTGGGGTTTTTATGGCCCGTCCAGATCGAGTACGAGTAGGACTTTTTTGGATTGGGTCTTCTTGTGTGCTTTTTGTGTTATTGTGGTGCGTGATAGTTTGTTTCTGTCCACTGTGTATGTGGGCTTGTCACGTGCTCTGTGTTGTTGGTGTAGGGCTGTCGAAGTGGACTTTTTTTTATTGTAGTCCGTATTGGTACAGAACGAAGGTGGGCTCTGTTGCGGCGAAGTCTGTTCCCGTTTGGAGTCTGTACAATGTAGCTCCTTGGGTTGTCCTCGTCCTTCCGAACAACTGTCCCGGGGTACCATAGCTTGTCTTCTTGGTTTACTATGGTTACATGTTGGCCTGGGTATAGTGGTGGTAGGTCTATGGTTTGCATTCTACCATCATGGGTTTTCTTCATTTCGTTTCTGTACAGAGCTTTGATTAGGTTTATAGATGTGTATGGGGTCAATCTTTGTTTTTGATTCGGTTTTACCGCTGCCACCATGAAGTGATATGTGGTATAATGAATAGAGACGAGGACCGGGAACGGAGCACGTGTGTATTTATTTTGTTGCGGGTAGTTACATAGAGTACGAGCTATATCTCGTTTCGTACTAAGTCTGCATGCATAGACTTAGCATTGTTTTCGTATCATAACAATAACATCTTCGTTTGAATTCTGAAATTTTATTCATCATTTATTTTATTTTATTATTTTTTCTCCTTATAAATGTAAATGAACTCGCTTATTGTCCGGTTCAAACTCATCCGAGGTCTTTTAAACAGGAGTCAAGATTAATCCATTGTTTCCTGTTTAGGACTGGGTTTCCGGTTTCATTTAAGGCCGACTTCAGCTTTGTATTTTTAACACTTAGAGTTTTAAGTTTGAGTTTGAGTTTACTTTAACTGCATATCAACCTCTGTGAGTTATTTATTGCCAAAAAGGTGAGGGTTTAATGTACTTTTTAATGTTCGGTTATAGTGAGAAGGTTGATTTAGTGAGATTTTAATTTTTGTTTTAGAAAGCTGTAAATGTCTTCTAGTTTTGTATTAAAAATATTTTGCTGAAAATAATTTTTTCCTTAAAAAATATGTTATGGTAATAATTTTTTTATCAAAAATGTATTGTTTGTAAGATTTTTCTTCAAAAATGTACATTTTTCTATAAAAGTCTATTTTTATGTATATAATTCTATAAAAGTGTATTTTTACACTTTCATAGTGTTTTAAATCCAGTTTGGAGGATAACTATTTGCCTATAGCTGGGACCCTTACAAGTGCTACCACTCCGGGTTAGAGTGGACCTGGGAACAACAGCAATTAAGAGGTGGTTCCATGCTTCTCACAACCTCCCAATCAGAGGCCTTGCTGCCAGATGCAGTTTACTGTCATGCCCAGGACCAACAAACACTTGGAATTTCCTATATCGCTTGTGTTGGTTGAATGTTAGTAAAAGAAAATGTGTGCACTAGCATAATTTCAAAGGAATCGTCGTGTAATGGTTTTCGGTTGCTTTCTCTAGGGATCTGAATTCAGATTAGGTTTTCTCGCAGACTGGTTAGCACCCAAGGCTAGAGAGCAAAATCGATTCTGTTATTTGATCCATAGCTGGGATGAAGATTGGTGTGCAAATCAAGTGCAATATGTGCATACGCAGTGGGTCCATGGCTAGCGACTTTGAATTAAAAATCGGTACCCGAGTTCGAATTCTAGTTGAGTTTTGAACAGTTTTTTGTCCATGCATCAAAGCAGCTCTAAGATTCTAATGCCATCGCCACCCTCAAGTGACAAATAATTCTTCTTCTTAAAATAATATCTATATAGGAGGAAGAAGAAGACTAAAACACCATGAACTTAGTCTAAACAAGCTTCTAAAGAACATGGCATCCATAAAAGAGAAAAAGAATAAACAAAAGGCCAGTTGAAAAGATTATTAAGAACGATAAAAAGTTATATATATATATATATATATATATATATATATATATATATATATAGCGTAGTATACTTGGTATGTAATCCGGGTAAATTCCAAAAGAGACGAACTCGAGAGAACTCAATGTTAAATTCATTTATTTAACAGAGTAATATTTTATAACGGATTTCTGATTATTAGCTTGGGTGATACATATTTCACCGCTTTGATGTTCTCTTCAGATCCAAATGGTACAACAATGGGTAATCGAAATATCACCCCCATATATATATATATATATATATATATATATATATATATATATATAATCTCTGCTATAATAACGACCGTTGTATATATATATATATATATATATATATATATATCTCTACTATAATAATAATCGACCGTTGTATATATATATATATATATATATATATATATATATATATATAGTAATGTGCAAAAGTACTAGGACAAGAACTATTTCATCTTTTATTGACAGAAAATAAACAATTTAATTAAAGTAATTTTATTTGATTTGCTCAACAAATGCTTTAACAAGAAAAAAAATACTTGTTACAAAATAAATTTGATATTTAGTATAATAGTCTTTTGCTTTGATCGCAGCCTTCATTCTGTCAGGCATTGACAACACAAGCTTCTTCAATGTATCTTATGGTATCTCCTGCCAAGCAGCTTGTATTTGTTCTCAAAGTGTGTCTTGCGAAGTAACATTGGATTTATCAATTTCTTATCCAAAATATCCCATAAATGTGAGATCAAGGCTTTGTGGGGGGCCAATTCAAATTCCGGAGCCTTCCTTTCTCTTCCTTTTTAGTTAAATAATTCTTACAAAGGTTTGGATTTTCACCCCGTATTTGAATTTCACTGAGAGTTTTAGGAAAAGTATCCCTGTTCTATTATTTTTGCAAAAGTGTTAGGACAGTGGTGATTTTAAACTTTATTTTGATGCCTTATAATAGAAAAAATAATTCTTGTCCTAATACTTTTGCACATATATATATATATATAATATGGGCGTGTATAATAAAAATATACACGCTAAAAGTCTGCCTTCTTCTACCGAGCACCTGTAGCTTAGAGGTAGAATCGCCGACTGACGCCAGTCCTGTCGGGTTTCAAGCCTGGGTAAAAAGCAATCGGCTGTCTAACTGTACTGATGAGCTGTGATACAGCGCAACAGATCTGTTTGCTGATAACTATATATATATATATATATATATATATATATATATATATATATAGTACAAACTAATGGGTTGACAGTTCACTGTAGTGACTACTTTTTTAAGTGTTCTCGCTATTACTAGAGTATTATAGATAGTAATAGTTGTATTTATAATAAAAAACATAATTTACTGCGACACAAGAGCTGTTGTGTTTCGGTGCCTGCTTGTTAGCACCTCCTCAGGCTGTGAAATACTTTTTCTGTTAGGAATCATTATGTATAATATCTTAAAAACAACACAATTGTTACCATTTCTAAACAATTAAGGGAGATGGAATTCAGAGGGTTTGTTTCAATGAACCAATAGAAATCCAGATAATGATGGATAGGAGGAATTAGATTAAATGGTAGAGGGGTAAAAATTGAAATGACATGAAAACCCACACCCTTTCGGTGTCAGTAATGAACATTTGGATGTATACATATGTATCTTAGCATGTCTTCAAAAGTGTCGTGTGTATTCGTGAAAGGGTTACAGGATTTTGTTTAAGTTGTTATCACGTAAAGTGGTGGAAAAGTTATAAAGACAGGAAAGTGTTAAAAATATAATGTACGTCAAACATATGTAGTCGACTTAGTAAGTGATCCATTCGTTAACCGGAACAAATTAATTATCAGAAGATGTGAGAATCCAAATATTTATGATAGGGTGTAGATTATAGATTAAGTGATCTACTTATATTATACTAGCAGTATAGCCTGGCGTTGCTCGGGTGTAATCAATGCTTTAAAACTAATCCATGGTCCTGGAGCTCAGACTCAGTCTAAAGAATATTTGTGTGAAGTTTGGTGAGAATCGGATAAAAATTGTGGATTTGTATAAAGGACATACAGACAGATAAACAGACACACACACACAAACATCTTGCCTTATATATATATATATATATATATATTATCGATTTTCTGCACTATTATAAGAACTGCAACCTTGAAACATCTGAATATCATTTCTTATGTCTTTGTCGATGAGTGTATCAAATTTGATTAAAATCGAACCACTCCTTCTATAACCCGATTTTTTCGATTATCGATTTTCGATATTTATCGGGGGTACCTTGGTACAAACCCTAGTTAAAAACACTCGCAGACGCTTATAGTACAACTCTGTAAATTTTCAAGAATATCGGTTCAGCCGTTTCGAAGTATATACGTAACGGACACACACATACACACACAGACAAAATTCCATTTATAAATAAATTTAGATAAGAAAACAAATTAACTATACTTTATGGTATATATTAGACGGTGATGATAGATGGAATTTACTTCGTTAGGTTTGTTTAGTGGGTTTAATTTGTGAATTTAATCATTTGAAATTGTTCATATACACATAGAAAACATGGCTCATGTAAAGATTTTCAAGTTTGTTTATTTTTAACATTTTTCATTTTACGGTAGGGGTTTTATTAATGTCTTTTATTTGCCAAATAATATGCGGAAAGTGATATGCTATTTCAGTAAGCCTTATTATTAAAAGGTAAAATGTGCTTATAATAGCCGGTTTTAAATGCGTTATTGGTACGACCAATACAATTATTTTTACTGTAGGTTTTTCTATGGTAGAAATAGAGCATAAGTAGACTATAGAGTCAATGAAACATTTCTTTTGTTATAGACACTCAATCAGTTTTTTCAAAATTTCAAGTATTGTTATTTTTATAAATTTTTTAAATCAATATAACAACCTAAGCAATCAACAACATCCTAAAAAAAGTTAATGATAACAATAATAATACTTGCAATTGTCGAAAACCGATTGAGTATCCATTACAAAAGAAATGTCTGACTCTATAGTCTACTTGACTATCATTACTAGCAGTCAGAACATGAGCATCAGTCGCAGCAGTTAAAACATGGGCGGCGGCAGCAGCAATGAAAACATGGATATCAGCAGCAGTCAGAACATGGGCGGAAGCAGCAGCAGTCAAAACATAATAGATAGCACTAGTAGTTGCAACTCTAATCAGCATGCCGATTTGGTTTAAGGTTCCAAGTTTATTATTTTATTTACACTCTGACTGTATCTCTTATTATTACGGGATAATGGCCTAGTAGAATAAAGAGTTGGTTTGGAAATAGTGATGTAAATTCAATCTTTGAGTAGGGCAGTGTATACAGGGTTCAATTCAGAATTCACTATCATTTAAGTGCCATACGTGATACACGCTTGGGCGATTATGTCTTGAAAGAGACATGACTGACTGGGTAGAAGGTTATCCCGGAGTAGTTTGCCATTGCTTTCTGAGGTAGACTGGTTGCCATCCAAGGCTATAGAACCCAATATGTCCTATTATTTAACGCATAACTTGAGGGAAGAAATGGATGAATACCTTTCCCAAGGGTATTTGCACGTAAGTGAATGCAACGAATTCAACTGGAATTCGAACTCAGATCTCCGATTTCTCGTTCCGAGCCGATATCCACTGCACCACAAGTAGCCCAAATAAATAAACACCCGAAGAAGATCAAAGGGCACAACGGCCGAATTTGTTGTCTTACCAACAGCAAAGATGAAGACAATAGTTTGAATATAGTTGTAAATAATGATAACTCCTCGCCCATAATTGAAAACAAAAAAGACGGGAAATTTTGGGAAACCATAAAGCGTCATGGAATATAAAAGAAGTGTTTTACTCATTGAGTGTCTGAGGTTTGTGCAAGCAAGGAAAACAAGAGCAAAACAAAAACTTAGAAATCAGAACAGTTGGAGTATGGTTTCTTTTAACGTTGTTCCTGGAAGAACGAGTTTTTTTTCTTCTTCATCTCTAGCGAGGCACTAAAATACGATTTTCTTTCTTCTATCTATAAGTCTCATTCCTTACATAATTAGCACGGCTCCAGTCGAAAATACTGCCCGCCGATATACTTGTAGCCATTATACTTGTTTGCAACTTGCGTGATAGTCTCTGGACAGTTTTATCAGACAGGCCAATTTGCGCATGCGCCTTTTCCAAATTGCAAATGGCGGACTAAACAGGCGAAACATCGACAAGCTTTTGATCCTGGTAGGGGCGTTGAATGTTCGTCACCCCGCTGATCTCATGATTACAAAGGTGACAGCGGTGGGGAGGGTCTTTCCAGCCTGCTACTACTTCCTCCCCGGTTGAGTTGTCGAGCGCGCTCGAGTCGGATTCAGCATCAACAACTTTGGAGTGTGTAGGCAAGCTAAAGGTTGGCTCCACCATTCTCTCACTTTCCGACAAGGTACCACTACTGACGCTCACCGATATCCTGGAACAAAGATTACAATAGGTCACATAGTGAGTGTAACCTGCTAATTATTGCTCGAAGAGAGCTACTACGATATTTATAAAACTTGGTCAGTCACTGAGAAAAAATATTCACGTTCAAACTCCGCCTCGATTATCTTCAGTAAACATTGCAGTGCAGAATAACATAATAAGCAAAGAAATAAAGCAAAATAATGAACGGTGGACGACTTCATAATTCAATAAGACAAACATTATTAATAAATATCTAAATAAATCGATAGGAAAGGAAATAACATGAAAATGTCAAAATAGATAGAAATAGTGTGAGGTCGATAGATAAACATGAACAGGCTGTAACAGAAAGATACATTTGAACAGACTGATAGATAGATAGATAGATAGATAGATAGATAGATAGATAGATAATGAACAGAATGAGATAGATAGATAGATAGATAGATAGATAGATAGATAGATAGATAGATAGAATTGAACAGGATGACTTTTCTATGAATATTTTCATGGTAGTTGTTCTAGTGGTACCTAGGCTTTATAAATTCAAGCGGAGTACTAGATTGGTGGCAAGGTCTCATCATTTTACAGTTGAAATGGCGAGATGTAACCGTAAGTACTATGTCAATAATTTTTCTTACGAACTTCTCGCTTGTGGAAGTCTTCTCGTTTTTAACTTTCAAGTCAACTTTGATCTTGAAAAATTTAAACGCAATGTCAATCGTTATTTTCTGTCTTCCTAATTCTTGTTCTTTTTTTGTCCTATTTCCTTAATAGTGGTCTTTCTCATAATCTATAACACTCAGTAATCCATTGCAACATAGAGGCGTTATTGCCTTGTTAGGGGGTAAAATGATTAAAAAGAAAGAAAAAACTAATAGACAGACAAATAGATAGATAGATATAAATAGATGGAAATGAATAGATATAAACAGACTGATATATATATATATATATATATATATATATATAAAACAGCAATTAAATAGATATATAGCTTTGAATCAAGGAAGATAGTTCGATGCAACTAGACTGAGGTAGATAGATAGATAGATAGATAGATAGATAGATAGATATGAACAGACTGGGGATAGATAGATAGATAGATAGATAGATAGATAGATAGATAGATAGATAGATAGATAGATTAATAAGAATCAGACGGATAGATAGATAGATAGATAGATAGATAGATAGATGAGAATAAACAAAGATTTGATATATATATATATATATATATATATATATATAGATAGATAGATAGATAGATAGATAGATATGAACAGACTGAAATAATTAGATAGATAGATAGATAGATAGATAGATAGATATGAACAGACTGAAATAATGAGATAGATAGATAGATAGATAGATAGATAGATAGATAGATAGATAGATATGAACAGACTGAAATAATTAGATAGATAGATAGATAGATAGATAGATAGATAGATAGATATGAACAGACTGAAATAGATAGATAGATAGATAGATAGATAGATAGATAGATAGATAGATAGATAGATAGATAATGAACAGAATGGAATAGATAGATAGATAGATAGATAAGATAAGAACAGAATGGAATAGATAGATAGATAGATAGATAGATAGATAGATAGATAGATAGATAGATAGATAATGAACAGAATGGAATAGATAGATAGATAGATAGATAGATAGATAGATAGATAGATAGATAGATAGTAAACTAAATTTGCCGATAAGGTTTAATCGCTCTGAACTGAATAATACCTGTAATCGGCTTCATAAGGACACAAATATTAATGAGTGTGGGGAGGCTGAACTTCAGAATAACCCAGATACGAAGTGATTTTGATAGGTGAATCGTCAGACTGATACTTACACACTGAAAGAAGACAGACGAAGATCGATAGCACTGAACAGAAAAAGCCTCGTCTCAATATAGCTTGCTAGTGGGTCTAGCGCAACACTAGCGAAAAGAATAAAACAGGTATCGAGCAAGGTAGGAACAGATGTACACACTGACACACACACACACACGCAAACACACACACACACACACACACACACACACACACACACACACACACACACGCAAACGCGCAAACACATATCTTTTATTTTGGGAAGTCAGCCCGCTACGCTACCTTGGTT
>JBBBDQ010000945.1:5912500-5930000 GCA_037127315.1 Ascarosepion bandense | reverse complement strand
TACAAAACCATCAATATATCTAAGATATGTTGATGATATCCTACTATCAATTAAAAATACTAATGAAATCTTACAACTTCAAAAACAGTTTCAAAATAACTCAGTTTTAAAATTTACTTATGAACTTAGCAAAGATAACAAAATTCCTTTTCTTGATATATTAATTAACACTGACAACAATAAATTTACTATCTCACCGTATCAAAAACCCACTAATAAAAATCCCTCCACACTCAATTATATTAGTGAATGCCCCCACTATTACAAAATAGCCATTATAAAAAATCTATTATACCGTGCAAAAGTCAATTCATCTACAAATCAGATCTTCTACAGTGAACTAAAAAACATAAAACAGACACTCATCAATAATAATTTTCCCAACTACATAGTTGATGAACAAATACATTACTTTCTTAAAAAGCTTAACATGGAAAAACAACACATGATACTAACCCAACCAATCCTAAACATATCACTCTCTTATACCGTAGCCAGATGCACTCCAACTACCAACTAGATGAAAACATCCTAAAAAAACTCATAAATACTAATATTTCTCCGACAGACTCTAACAAAAGAATTAAGTTCATTATATATTACACTAAATCCACTACATCTAATTCATTTGTCCGCAACGACTCTTCCCCCACCGTTAGTGATTTGCAAAAGACCAATGTAGTATATAAATTCATATGTCCATTTAGAGAATGTATCTCTAACAACCTTAATAATATCTACATCGGCCACACCACAAATTCGCTCTCACGGCGTCTGACGTTGCACTTAAATAAAAATTCAAATATATTCCGTCATTTAGAACAACACGGTTATCAACGCACACTTCTGAGAAAAACGCTTGTTGATAACACGTACATACTCAAACAAGAAAATAATAAGCAGAAACTAAAAATCCTCGAAGCACTCTACATTAAACAGTTTAAACCTGGTTTGAATACAATCAATTTCGATATTTCCAACAACGTACTCAAATGTCTGTAATCAGACCAGGGACCACAACACCACTATTTTGTCACTGTCTTCGGCCATCCGCCACGGTAGGGATGGACTTATATTTTCAATTCAATTATCTTTATTGTTAATAGCTTAAATGTTCTATGTTTACTGTGTGTTATTATTTACTCTTTGATAATGGCTTATGTGAGCCGAAAGCTTAGACCTGATAAAAAATTCAACAAATACTGTGATTTTTTGTTGTCTTTTAACGACATCACCATCAAGTATATCAGACGGTATGAACGGATCCTACACAAAATTAATAGACAAAACTTGTCTATATTATTCAATGAAACCTGCATTAATATATATATATATATATATTCAAATTAGAAAGAAGAGACGATTACACTACCATGGTCTCAACCTTTCAGCATCGTCAGACGTGATTGACTAACTGATTACCCATCTTACTGAGATGAGTCCCTCGGCTCTCGGACCATTTTTGTCGACTTGCATTGTGTTACAGCGAACAAGGTTCCTAAGATGAGGCTTGATAACAAGTTTGATTAGACCCACATGGCATAGAACTGTCCTGTATACCACCATGAGCCTCCTCTGTTCACATGATGATCTGCAAACCTTATATATATATATATATATATATATCTATTTGCTGCCTCGATACACTATATATATATAGTGTATCGAGGCAGTAAGTAATTTTCTAAACATATGCTGTTAAATATAAGAGACAATGAATGTCTATTATGTTTAATCATGAGCCGTTCTAAACGTCGTATTTTTGCTTTAATTTCAGTTGGAAATAAAGACAAAAATTCTCCAACATTTGGATAATTATTTATTGATCACCGACAATTTTATTTTGTGTTGACATAAAACTCCGCTTGGCAACAGCAATAGTTACCAAAAATAATAAACGCAGTTCTTAAGTTTTCGATGCGGTTTTATGACGTCACACCGCGTGTAGCGCGAAATGACAACAAAACCATCTAGTCAAATGCAATGTAATATGTTATTTCCGGATTTAAAGTTGATTTTATTGAGTGTTGGTTGTTTAGATTTAATGTACATGGCCTCCAATATCTACAGGTTCCTCTTACTGTGTGTATGAGTAAGGATCACCGTATTGCTGACCAAAATCTGTCTGATATTACCTACATGTTTATGTTTTTTAGAGAAATGTTGTTTAATACTACTCTGCTCAGAAACATAATAGACATTCATTGTCTCTTATATTTAACAGCACGTATATATATATATATATATATATATATATATATAGAGAGAGAGAGAGAGAGAGAGAGAGAGAGCCAATTTTCCCTGACGAGCTGTTAAGCGAAACCGTGGTAGGTTATTGGCTCACTCTTAGATTTTCGATTTTGTTTGCTCTACTTTCGCTTTGAATGCTTTGTGTTCTCTGCTTTCGTATTGAGCTCTTTATTGTTAAGGTTTTCGTCTTGGGGGTTTTTTCTTTCTGACGAATGCTTGACTTTTTGTTCAGGTATTTCGTTTGTTTCTTTTTTTCTTACCCTTCCTTTCCCTGCGGGTTCGCTCCCGGTGGGTTTCAAGACGATCTCAGTTGTAGTTTAATTATTGATAATCTTGATAGACTTAGTTCTGTTGCTATTGGAATTATTACTATAATTAATATTACTATATATATATATATATATATATATATATATAATCATCCGGAGACAGATATATTTCGCTGTATCTCGGCTCAACAGTACGGTCAGACACCCCATTGCTTTTAGCCAGGATTGAAACACGACCGAATTGTTATCATTCTGCGATTCTACCTCTGAGCGTGTGATATACGCCAGTAGCCAAGAGTGTTCTAATTCATACTGAATGAACAATGCGTAGGTGCTAGAGTAGCTACTGTTTTTTTTTAAAGTCTACCATTCCAGAGTATGAGTGCGTAAATAGTCATCCGCAGACAGATCTGTTTCGCTGTATCACAGCTCATTAGTACGGTTATACATCCGATTGCTTTTAGCCAGGATTGAAACCCGACCGAATCGGTGATTCTACCTATGAGCTATGGGCACTCTGTAGAAGAAGGCAGACTTTTAACGTGTGATATACGCCAGTAGCCAAGAGTGTTCTAATTCATACTGAATGAACGAATATATATATATATATATAATGTATGCTACTTGTATAGTTAGAATGGGAAGCCTGAAAATAGATTCTGCTAAATTACTTAATAAAGTTACATGGACTGAACATGTGAGCAGAGATGAAGTTTTAGAGAAAATAGAAAAAAAAATGAAGAAAGAAGGCTTGGAAAATCTGATACTCATAGGACTGACTGAATGGAGATAGAAGAAAACGGCGTATGATATACATAGTGGATGAATGGATAGCGGAACAGGTTATAGGAGAAATAACAAACATTTGTTAAAGGCTACAAGGAGCAGGAAGTTGTGGAGAGCCCTAAACGCTTACGTCTTGAGAGGGACACGGCACATCAAGAAAAAGACTTGTAATAAATCCTACACTTTTCCAAATAAGTATTTATAAAGCAAAAGAGGGAATATAACTGAAGTTAATAAATTAATTTTTAGGTGGGTTACAAATCATGATCTGCGTTGCGGAGCAGTGGATATCGACTCGGACCGAGAAATTGCCGAGCCGTGTTCGAATTCCAGTCGAATTCATCGCATTCACATACACTTGGCAAAGTTTCAACATGTCGTTTCTCTCTCCGGCTATGGGTTAGATTGCCTGGTATATTTGGTTGTATAGACTTGGTTGTCAACAAGTCTACTACAGAAAGTAAACTACTGAAGGAAAGTCTTCTGCTCGGTCAGTTGTATTTCTTTTGAGACATGATCGCTCAAGCGTGTATCACGTATGAATCATTCGGACTAATAACTTAATCTGTGTTGTTTTAGTACCAATGCTTTGGCTGTTATACAAATCGGTAATGAAGAGGATCAAATGGTCTCTGTTGATGCTAAATTGAGAGAAAGTGTGAACAAGAGAGGGGAGAGCGAAAGAGTGAAAAGAGAAAGAAAGGGGGCAGGAGCGGGGGGAGATTACGGGAGAAATACAGTGATAGATATATGAAGAGAAAGAGAGAGGGAGAGAAAAGAGATAGATCAATAGTAAAAATAACTGTGAGAAAGAGAGAAGTAGAAAGGTGAAAGATAGGAAAACAAGAGAACGAAAGAAAGAGCGAAAGTGGAAGAGAGAGAGAGAGAGAGAGAGAGAGAGAGAGAGAGAGAGAGAGTCCGGCAGTAAAGAGAGTGAGTGACAGAAAAGGGAAGAAAGATAAAATAAACAAAAAAGAGGGAACGAAGTAAATGATTAAAAAAATGAGAGTGAAAGAAAGAAAGAAAGAATAAGTGAGGAAAGTGAGTAAAAGAAAAAAAAATTAAGAGAGACAAAACCAGGATAGAGAGAGAGAGAGAGAGAGAGAGAGAGAGAGAGAGAGAGAGGAAAAACAGAAAAAAGATAAAGAAACAGATACAGAAAGAGTGGACTAACAAAGAGGGAGATCGAGAGGAGAAAATGAGATTACAAAAGAAGAAAAAAGAAGAAATGAGAGTGTGTGTGTGTGTGTGAGAGAGAGAGAGAGAGAGTGAAAAGGAAAAAGATTAAAGAAAGAGAGAATTGAAGAGAAGGAATCAAGTGAAAGAAAAAGTCGGATATGCGTAATAGAGAGGCAAAAAGGGGAGCGAAGAAGGAAAAACAAACGAAAAAGAGAAAGCGAAAGTGAAAGAGAGAGAAAGATTCATATGTATTATGTATATGTATATATATATAATTCCAGATGAAGAGGACTCAAGGTTTTTTTTATATTTTGAGTGCTCTGGCATTTATTTTATTATGAACAGTGCTCAACATAATGTGTATTATAGAGCTTATATTTATATTCATACACACACATATATATATATATATATATATATAATGAAAGAGAGAGAAAGATTCATACATATATATATATATATATATATATATATATATAATGAAAGAAAGAGAGAGAGAGAGTATATATAGAGAGACAGATAGCACAATGTTCAATTGAATCTGTAGTTGATACCGTCCAGTTGTTCGCCCTCGAGGTAGGCTATTAATTGTAAGAAGCCGACATGGCAACTACTCTGATGATGATCTATATGCATTTTACTTTATCCATCTACAGGTACTTGAATGAGTATCTCGTCCGAGCTGTTGCGTGTTGAACCAAAAAAAAAAAAAAAAAAAAATAGATCGAATTGTTTTTAGGTGAAATTTTTGTCGAATACATGGCCCAAAAATTGAGTTAAGTAATGTTTAGTTTATCTTCAAATCCCCAGTTTACACGGATGTAGAACAAACCTTAACAGTATAAACGCCTCCAAACGACTCGAAATTAAAATGAATGGGCTAATGGCGTTTTTGTGATTCTTATTCGGGACAGGGAATTTTTAGTTTTATAATGCTATAAATGCGCATAGACCTACACGCACGCACATCTCTAGCGATATTAAAATCGTTTGAAGAAGAAAGGCGGATTCAACAATGGAAGTTGAAGAAATAAATTTGTTCTTATAAAAGAAAAAAAGAAAGAAGAAACAGTATTTATAATGATAACAATAATAATACAAATGAGGAGGAAAGGTTTGTAACAATTCTTTTCAATTCAAAGAAGCTTTCGCATTGGCAAGATTTTTTTCTAGTTAAAAAAAAAATTGAATTCTATAGCAAGAGAGAAACTAGAAATAAACACGCCAAGAAGCTTAACTTTATTGATTGGTAGATATAAAAGACTAAACAATTGCTATAAATAAATGAATAAATAAATTATATATATATATATATATATATATATATAATGCATGTAAGTGGTGCAATTCATAGTTAGTCGTGGAATAGCATAAATAGTAGACATGCTGAAAAATTTAATATTAATCATGCTTATTGTAATATTACGTGTATGAATGTGGAGCTAATAGAGACGGGCCGTGAGTGTGTACGCTTATTTGCAAGCAAGTAGGGAGCTAGGCGTATATATATATATATATATATATATATATGTTTAAAAGAGCCTGTCTATTTGAATGTGCAGTATAGACGAAATTCTGTATGCGGGGGACCAATGCATGTGCGTCGAGGTGTATATGAGCTTGTGTTTGATAGAACATTTGTGTGCGAGTGTTTGGGAAGAGTGGATCACTGTATGTGCGTGCGTCTATTTGAGCATATGTGTGGGAGTGACTTGTGTGCACACACGTCTCTGTATGCGTGTGTACGACTGATGGCGTGTGTATGAGATTTTTTTCATAAAGGGCGTACTATATGTGTGCCTTGGTATATATGTGAGTGGGCACGCGTCTGTGTATGCGAATATATGCCTGATGGAGTGTGATATATTTTTTTCATATAGAGGGTGCTATGTGTATATATGTGAGTGATGTATTCTCTGTGTGTATTTGTGTGCCGGCCTGTGTTTGGGGGTGTACCTTTCTGCGTATTTGAGCGTGTGGGGGTGTAGAGATGAGGGGATGTTGAAGAATGGATGATACTGCTGACACGGGAGCCTATTGGCTTCTGTTGCATGCAAATGAAAAAGGAAAGAAAGAAAAAAAACAAAGCAGTGAAGAATAAGGGGGAGGCAGGGGGGGCATCAGATCAGAGAAAGAGGCGGGAGAGAGTAAGTGTGTGAGAGCGAGAGAGCGTGTGTGTGTTTTATAGAAACATCAATTTGAAATCGTGTTTACACAAGAGAAATTGAAAAGAAAATAACAAAAAAAAAAAAGACAATAGGTTAAGTGTGTAAAACTGAAAAGAACAGAAAATATTCTCTAAAAACAAACATGGAATTCAAAATAAAAGAGAAAAAAAAAGACAAATAAAAAAAAAAGAAATAAAAAATCCGACGCACACGTTCCTGGATATTTACGAATATTCAGTTACGCGACATTTGCGCATGCGCCTACACAGACGTTAGATGTAAGGTCGGAGACAGAGAATGTCGGAGAAAAAGAAGGGAGAAAGTGACGGGTAGACCAGATCGATGGATTGATATAGAGTAAAATGAATTTGTAGAAAAACGGGTCGAGTTTGGAGAGATCTATTGATACCTAAGAGCGTGTTGGATGAGATGGATAAATACATAGATAATTGAATTATTGCTTGTCAACTCATTAACTTCAAATTTGGTGTGGGGGTTCGACTATTCAGTTGTAATGTTTAACCAGACTATGCTCGCTAACGATTAACGCACGGCCCTAGGGTAGACAGATAGATAATGAACATACTAGATAGATAGATAGATAGATAGATAGATAGATAGATAGATAGATATGAACAGACTAAAATATACACAAGGATAGATAGTTAGATAGATAGATAGATAGATAGAAGTGTAGTTGGTTGAAATTTTTTGCGACCGGCTAAACCTATATATATGTGTGTGTGTGTGCGTGTGTGTTTGTGTGCGTATACATGCATATATATATATATATATATATATATATATATATACATAGAGAGAGAGAGAGAGAAAGAAAGAGAGAGAATAGACGAGAGAGAAAAAATTATGTAAATGAGAGAGATAGGCCAAAGCTGATGTAAATGAGATAGATAGATAGATAGATAGATAATGAACAGACTCAGATAGATAGATAGATAGATAGATAGATAGATAGATAGATAGATAGATAGATAGATAGATAGATAGATAGATAGATAATGAACAGACTCAGATAGATAGATAGATAGATAGATAGATAGATAGAAAAAATATATAGCTAGCTAGCTAGAATAGCTGTTTCGGTGTTTCTGTTTTCTGTGATCTGTTAAACATATATATATATATATATATATATATATATATATATATATATATATTATTGAATTGTGGTGATGCATAATGCCAAGTTTGTTATTTTTCTCAGTGATTTACTGATAAAAATTGAAACTGGCAAATGAAGATGAAAAAAAGCCCTGAAGCGTAAAGACATTATCGTGGGACCTTTAGTAAACCCCCATGACGGTATGACTGCTCAGTTAAGTGATAAACTTCTACACACACACACACACACACACACACACACACACACACACACACACATATATATATATATATATATATGAAGTTATTTGTTTGATCATTATTTTTAATTGTTACTCGTATTCTGACACACATTTTCATAACAAAAATTTATCGTAAATAATCAGGCCCTTAGAAATAAGTATATAATACTCTTTGATTATAAAGAGAATATCTAGTTAAATACAAGTATCGATCAAAAATAATGTTCAAACATATAAATTTTTTCGGTTTGTTTATAACTATTTCGTTAATCTTCGTTAATTTCCGTAACATGTTTACATTTGTTGACATTACGATATATTTCAGAGCAAATATGGTTATTACAATGAATCGAAAATTTATTTTTTTTATATAGACGTGATTTGACTTGGTTTAGACTGTTAGTCATTTGTTGTCGAGAGGTCAAGACGCGCCAGATCAACTCGTGGCTTCCCCTATATGGATAGGGGTCACAGGTTCGAGTCGTGCCGAAAGACACACATTTTCGTAACAAAAATTTATCGTAAATAATCAGGCTGGTAGAAATAAATATATAATACTGTTTGGTTATAAACAGAATTTCTACTTAAATAAAATATCGATAAAAAATAATGTTTAAACAAATAACTTCAAATTGTTGGGTTGTTTATAACCATTTCGGTAATCTACGTAAATTTCCGTAATATATATATATATATATATATATATATATATATATATATATATATGGAGAGAGAGAGAGAGAGAATAATTTTTCCATGTCAGCTGTTTATATAACTTTAAATTTGCTATGAGGTGAAGTAATGGATTGCTATGGGATGTCAGTTCTTCAATATGGCACTGAATGCTGGAAATATCACCGAAGGTGAGGAAAAAACTTGAAAGAATTAAAATATGGTTTTGCAGAAGGATGCTGCGAATATCATGGATCGAGCATGTGAGCAATGATGAGGTTTTGGAAATAATGGAAACGAAAAGGAAATTAATACTGAGCATCAGGAAGATACAGCTAAAGTTCATGAGACATGCAATGAAAAAGGAGGGCTTGGAGAACCTGATACTAACAGGCCAGATAAAGGGAAGGAAAGACAGAGTAACACATTTGAAGGGCCTGAGCAGGTGGATGACAGAACGAGAGTTGCGTGGTGTAACAAGAGAAAACGTGATAAGAGCCATCAGGGATAGGGAAACGTGGCAAGCCATGATCGCCCAAGTCCTGAAGAGACAGGGCACATAGAAGAAGAAGAAGGCGTTTTGAAGTGAGCTTTTGATTTTCTTTCTGTGTAACACCAATGATCCCTTTCTTGACCAAAAAGTCACTTGTGATGAAAAGTGGATTCTTTATGATAACCGTAAACCATCAGGTCAATGGCTTGCTCGTAATGAGTCACCCAAACATTTCTCAAAGCCAAAGTTGCATCAACAAAAGATTATAGTGACTGTCTGGTGATCTGCAATTGGTGTTATCCACTACAGCTTTCTGGAAGCCAATCAGAGCCTTAATGCAGAGTTTTACTGCAATCATCTTGCTGAAATGCACGCACGCCTGCAAAAATTGAGACCTGCATTGTTGAATCGACGTGGTCCAATTCTGTTCTACGATAATTCACATCGACATGATGCAGTCCCACGCCATTTGCAGAGTATCGGTTATTTGAAAAGGCTCGATAAATGGGTTTCTCGTGATCTCAATGATAATCAAAAACTTAGTTGTTTTGAAGTGTGCTCGATGCAATAACACCAATAATCACTTGTCATGAAAAGTGGATCCTTTAAACTATTAGATCAATGCGTTGATCGTGATGAGTCTCTCAAACATTTCCCAAAGCCAAAGTTGCATCAACAAAAGATTATAGTGACTGTCTGGTGATCTGCAATTGGTGTTATCCACTACATCTTTCTGGAAGCCAATCAGAGCCTTAATGCAGAGTTTTACTGCAATCAACTTACTGAAATGCACGCACGTCTGTAAAAACTGAGACCTGCATTGTTGAATCGACGTGGTCCAATTTTGCTCCACGATAATGCGCCGCCATTTGTTTCAAGAATGACGTTGCAAAAACTCACTAACTCATGATACGAGAGTTTACCCCATCCTCCATATTCTCCTGATCTTTCACCCACTGATTATCATTTTTAAGCAGTTAAACATTTAAAATGGCAACACTTTTAGGTCGAAACGAGAGGTGGAATTAGTTTTCAAAGATTTCGTTTCATGACAGCCAATAACTTTTTACCAACGAAGAATGAATAATCTCTTCGATCGATGGCAGGTGCAGAGATGCTAAAGGCTCGTATTTTCACTAATTTCAACATTTCTACTGTTAATTTTTCAATAACAAAATTAATAAAATCATGATTCTGAAATCAGCCATTATTCTAGTAACAGCCTAATGGATACATAGATGTGAGTTTAATGGATAAATGGTGCAACAATGAATTGTCGGCTACATTACGAAAAGAATGTAAATAATGAGGGAAGGAGAGACAGGGGAAAACAGCGGATAACATATCTGTAGGGTGCAGGTGAATGACAGAACGGGGGTTGCTTGGTGTAACAAGAGAAAGTGTGCTAAGAGCCACCAGGGATAGGAAGACGTGGAAAATCATGATCGCCCGCGTCCTGAAGAGACATTGCTCAGGTTCACACGCCACCCACGTCTATTGAAGAAGTGAATACGCTCAACCCTTGTTCCCTGTTTAGGATGTGGTTTCCGGCTTTCTCTTTTCCAATCTTTTCACTCCTTTTCCTATTTTTTTTTCAATTGGAGTAGATAGATTAACCTATCGCCCGGTTCACACACCACCCACGTCTATTGAACAGGTGAAGAGGCTCATCCCTTGTTCCCTGTTTAGGATGTGTTTTCCGGCTTTCTCTGTTCCAATCTTTTCACTCCTTTTCCTATTTTTTTTTTCAATTGGAGTAGATAGATTAACCTATCGCCCGGTTCACACACCACCCACGTCTATTGAACAGGTGAAGAAGCTCATCCCTTGTTCCCTGTTTAGGATGTGGTTTCCGGCTTTCTCTTTTCCAATCTTTTCACTCCTTTTCCTTTTTTTTTTTTCAATTGGAATAGATAGACTAACCTAGCACCCGGTTCACACTCCACCCACGTTTATTGAAGAGATGAAGAGGCTCAGCCCTGGTTCCCTGTTTAAGATGTGGTTTCCGGCTTTCTCTTTTCCAATCTTTTCACTTTTACGTAGCCCCTTGCACATCAGTGGCGTTACCGCCTTGCTCGGGGTGATATGATTAAAAAAAATAATGTTGACATTTCATTTTAGCAGTTAGCAGATATATTTAATGAATTCCACAAAAACATCTAGAAATGCTAAAGAGAAGATTTATTTAATAAAATTTCCATTGGCTGTAACTAGGGCCTCCAAACGACTTCGGAATCTTGTGCAACTCTTCTGAACGGTCTCCTTGTTCGGGTATGGTGCCATAATCCTGCAGTTCATTATTTGTGTTACAAGAGGTTTTGTTGATCACTCGCTATAATACCCCCCCTCCACACATAATAATCACAGGGGTTGCATGTCTCCTTGTTCATTCGGCATAGTCCTCAGATTTGACATCTAGACACTCTGGAACATCCGTATTAGAGCTTCCAGCGTGACTGCCCTAAGTGCAGCATACCCTTTCCAAATTTGTGCGAACCGTGTCATGGTGCACGTTTTCCCACAGAAGGTGCCCAACTGACCTTACTATACTGTGCAGGATATTATTTGGGCACAATATATCCCTCGCAACCTGTAGATGAATGTACAAATATAAAAAGAAGGTAATAGATGGCTATATAGATAAATATGAATATAATAGTTACACTACCAGCTATAATTATTAGGCCACCCCAGTTTTTCAAAAGAAATGATTTATTTCATACTATTTTAGTACTTATTGCCAAGAGGATAATTCTTAATGAAAATAGAATGGTACTTTTGTAGATTATTACCTTGCAAAATTTTACAAGGCAGCCAGGAAAGTTCTGCTTCGGCCAGCCAATAAGAAGAAGAGATTAGCATGGGGAAGAGAGCATAAAAACTGGACACCAGAACAGTTCATTTGATGCACATGTTATTGTGCATTATTAACAAAGAACAATTCTATTTTCATTTTATAATTATCCACTTGGCAATAAATACTAAAAATAGTCTGAAATACATCATTAAAAAAGAACTGGAGTGGCCTTATAATTATAGCCGGTAGTCTACATACCTAGCTAGCTAGCTAGCTAGATAGGGACAAACTGAGATAGATAGATAGATAGATAGATAGATAGATAGATAGATAGATAGGGACAAACTGAGATAGATAGATAGATAGATAGATAGATAGATAGATAGATAGGGACAAAATGAGATAGATAGATAGATAGATAGATAGATAGATAGATAGGGACAAACTGAGATAGATAGATAGATAGATAGATAGGGACAAAATGAGATAGATAGATAGATAGATAGATAGATAGATAGATAGATAGATAGATAGACAAACTGAGATAGATAGATAGATAGATAGATAGATAGATAGATAGATAGATAGATAGGGACAAAATGAGATAGATAGATAGATAGATAGATAGATAGATAGATAGGGACAAATAGATAGGGATAAACTGAGATAGATAGATAGATAGATAGATAGATAGATAGATAGGGACAAAATGAGATAGATAGATAGATAGATAGATAGATAGGGATAGGGAGAAAATAGATAGATAGATAGATAGATAGATAGATAGATAGATAGATAGATAGGGACAAACTGAGATAGATAGATAGATAGATAGATAGATAGATAGATAGATAGATAGATAGATAGATAGATAGATAGATAGATAGATAGATAGATAGATAGATAGATAGGGATAAAGATAGATAGATAGATAGATAGATAGATAGATAGATAGGGACAAAATGAGATAGATAGATAGATAGATAGATAGATAGATAGATAGATAGATAGGGACAAAATGAGATAGATAGATAGATAGATAGATAGATAGATAGATAGATAGATAGATAGGGAGGGACAAAATGAGATAGATAGATAGATAGATAGATAGATAGATAGATAGGGACAAAATGATAGATAGATAGATAGATAGATAGATAGATAGATAGATAGATAGATAATTATGACACGTATATCAATATTCAAAACTGAACAGATATGAATATCTCGAGTGTCTTGGAAAGATATGCATTTATAAGGCACTTTTCAACTTTGCCTGGCCGTCGTCGGTGCTCTTCACGACTGAGTCGTGAAGAGCACTGACGTTGTGCATGTCGGATCTTACAACGGTTTCACCTACCAAGGGCGACGAGTGTTCGGAACTAAAAGTAGCGCATATTTTCCTTTATAAACAAATTCTCGAATATTCAGACCAGTAGATGAAAATAAATAAATATTAATTATTATTTATTAATGAATGAACGGAACGTCTACTCAAACATGTTCATCCACTCAAAAATAAAAGTCCATAACTTCTTTACAAATTCTTCTTCTTCATGTGACGTGTCCCTTCAGGGTGAAGGCGATCATGGACTTCCACTTGGCTCTGTCTCTTGTCGTTCTCAATATTTTTCCTTTTGGGATCTCTCCCAAACCCTGCTCTGCAATCCATTTTCTCAAGCTCATAAATCTAGAATATGAAATGGATAGAAAATACAGTTCCACAAAGTGAGGGATCACTTTATATATTGATTATAATTGAAAATTGTTCCCCCTCTGTATATCCACATTATAATTTTTGATTTGTTTTTAAAATTCTTAATATGTATGAATCCACATCTCACTGCTTATTAGCAACAAAGTAATGCTTTTAGTTTTATTTCTTCTTCTTCATGTGCCGTGTCCCTTCAGGACGTATGCGATCATGGACTTCCACTTGGCTCTGTCTCTTGTCACTCTCAATATTTTTTCTCTTGGTATCTCTCCCAAACCCCACCCTGTCATTCCTTCTTCTTCTTCATGTGCCGTGTCCCTTCAGGACGTATGCGATCATGGACTTCCACTTGGCTCTGTCTCTTGTCGCTCTCAATATATTTTCCTCTTAGTATCTCTCCCAAACCCTGCTCTGCTATCCATTTGCTCAGGCCTATCAAGTAGGTCTCGCACTGTTTTCCCTTGTCTCTATTTTTTCTATCCGTTCTGTGGGTATTAGGTTTTCCAAGCTCTCCTTCCTCACTACGTTTCCCAGGAATGTCATCTGTCTCTTCCTGATGTTTAGCATGAATTTTCTTCTTGTTTGCATCCTCTCCAACACCTCTTCGTTGCTCACGTGCTCAGTCCATGGTATCCTCAGCATCCTTCGGTAAAACCACATTTCTGTTGCCTCAAAAAACGATGAGAAGGACAAATAATTATGATCATCGGCACGTACGCACGCCCGTCCCCACGCGCGAGAATGCTCATGCTTACGCACACATTCGTAAGTAAGAAAAAAAAATGCGTTTTTACGAAATTCTGGCGTCAGGAGGTAATATCATTTATCTAAGTGACAAAACTTTTACTTGTATTAATTCTTTCTCTCACTGTCTGTCTCTGTGTCTCCGTCTCTCTTTGTTAATACTACAAATGTCATTTACAGGGTGAACAAAAAAAAAAAAAACGGAAACTTTTTAACAATCCAATAAAACCAAGAGAGATGAAAGAAAAATATTTTATTCAAAGTAATTTATACCTTAAAACATGCCATTTAAGAAACAATGATGGAATTTTCATTTTATAAAAAATTACATTCTGTAGTGTGTCTCCTCCTGTACGAATGCATTCGTGAAATCTGCTGTTGAAACAGTGACAGTGACTGAGATCAGTTCATTTTCAAAAAAATAAGGTCCGATGATCCTATGTAATAAAACAGCACACCATACTGTCACCTTACTAGCGTGTAAAGGGCGCACATGAACCTCATTAGGATTTGTGTCTGCCCAGTAACGGTAGTTCTGCTTATTCACGTAACCTGTGAGATGAACATGGGCCTCATCTGACATCCATAACTTGCTTAGAAATTCATCTTGATCCATGGTTACTGAAATGGCAGGGTGTTTACTTCGTGAGGCCACTGGTTCGCAGTGATGCCACTTGTTCATGTCTGCCAATACACACTTAAAAAATTCTCGTTTTTTGGATCACCCTGTATGTATATATGAAATTTGATAATCAATTAATATTCCAGCACACATGGTCCTCTGGATGAAATCGTTGGATAATCCCAAAACCGACTTCATCAAAGAGTTAGGAATTCAATGCCTGGTCTCAGCAAAGGAAACCCTCTCCCCTACAAAAAAAAAAAAAAAAAATTGGTGAGTTCAATTACTAAAGGGAATTGATTGAACTTGAGATATCCAACAAGGATATGACACGTAGAATTAAAACAATGTACACCCGCGGACCAAATAAAGAAAAATTCCAGCGTTTATCACCTGAAGAAGGCCGAAATGTCCATAAATATATTTTTGCCGCTACACGCGTTTCGAATCCAAAGTTGACTCTCTTCAGAATAAATTTGTGACCTTGCATATCAACTTTGGGCTCGAAACACGTGTAGCGACACAAATACCATTATGAACACTTAATGTATTATACGGATGTGCGTTGTGGGGCAGTTGTAGATAGCGACTCGGAACGACAAATCGGGGTGCCGAGTTCGAATTCCAGTTGAATTCCTTGCATTCACCTACGCACAAATACCCTTGGGTAAGCTATTAATCCGTCTCTTTCTTCCAGTTATGGGTTAAATAATAGGAGAGATTTGGTTCTATAGACTTGGTTGGCAACCAGTCTACAGCAGAAAGTAATAACAAACTTATGCTGGATAATCTTCTGACCAATCAGTCGTATCTTCCTCGAGACATGATCGCCCAAGTGTTTATCATGTCTGCCACTTAACTACCTACTGATTATTGTTCAAACTATTATTGGGCTGACGGTAAAGGCTACGTTTCAAATAATTCTAGGAGCTAGAAGAATGTGTCACTAACCAAATATATAAATAGTAGACCCAAGACACAACGCACATTTCCTGACGATTGCTTTTAAGCATGAAGCAGAATGTTGCCGCTGGGTGTTGACTTCAATGTCTACTTTTATATTTGCATATGCTCTGATATCTGATAATAATAGGACAGATTGGGTTCTATAGCTTTGGCTGGCAACCAGTCTAACGCAGAAAGCAATGGAAAACTACTGCGGGATAATCTTCTGCCCAGTTTGTCATGCCTCTTTCGAGACATGATCGCCCAAAGCGAGTATCACGTATGACAGTTAACTGATTGACTGAATATAATAGTTGGAAAAATGATTAAGGCTTCTACTGGACATAAAGTGGGGGGTCGTTTTTATATTGTTATGATATAATAAACTGATCTCCCACTAATTATACTTAATATAATAATGTAATATAATCTGTTTTTCTCCCTCTAGCTATGAGTCAAATAACAGGACAGATTGGTTTCTATAGCCTTGGCTCGCAACCAGTCTACCGCAGAAAGCAATGGCAACCTACTGCGGGATAATCTTCTGCCCAGTTTGTCAAGTCTCTTTCAAGACATGATCGCCCAAAGCGTGTATCACGTATAGCACTTAACTGTCTGAATGTATTATACAAAAGGCAAGTAATACGACTACTAATATTAAAAATAATGGTTTCTCACCATTTTTTCGCCTATATACATGCAAATATATACTGCTTTTGTCTTTCTTGGAAGATAGATAGATAGATAGATAGATAGATAGATAGATAGATAGATAGATAGATAGAGTCCACACAAATCAAGAAAAAAACTCAGAGGATTCTAAAACCTCATTTCTTATATCCTGCAACGAGTACATCTCAAAACAGTGTTCGATAAACGCTGATTGGAATCGATTGAACGGATACGTAGATGTTCCTCAAGCCGAAATATCTTTAACCCAAGCTGCGTACGCCTCATGGCAGGAGAGATTTTTTTGGACGAAACCGCTTTGGCTTACGGCCACATCATGAGTGGAACACCCACTGAGAAAGCAGAACGAATATTTTAAGCACTCCAGCACAATCAGACCCCTCCCTTAACTCTAGACTTTACATATAGGTATATTTGTCCATATTCAATGACTAGCATAAAAATATCCCATATCTATCTCCTTTTCTTCCTATCTATCTATCTATCTATCTATCTATCTATCTATCTATCTATCTATCTATCTATCTATCTGAGTCTGTTGATTATCTATCTATCTATCTATCTATCTATCTATCTATCTATCTATCTGAGTCTGTTGATTATCTATCTATCTATCTATCTATCTATCTATCTATCTATCTATCTATCTATCTATCTATCTATCTGAGTCTGTTGATTATCTATCTATCTATCTATCTATCTATCTATCTATCTATCTATCTATCATCTATCTATCTGAGTCTGTTGATTATCTATCTATCTATCTATCTATCTATCTATCTATCTATCTATCTATCTATCTATCTA